>JAHPZR010011277.1:12500-15000 GCA_019787425.1 Platygyra sinensis | reverse complement strand
AGCTTTAAGTAGTCATAAATACTTCATAATATTAAAGCCACATAGATCCAATCATTCAGGGACACAGGAGCAATAATCTCCTGAAAGGCAAATACATGTGGCTTAGGCATCGACAAGCCAATACTTGTTATACTGGCGAAGATAAAATTTCCTTGTTGTGAGTTGTCATTGAATTTATTATACGCCAGGAACGATATGTTGTCAAACCGCATGTACTCCTTCGTCAAACAAAACAAATTATTCGCCTGGAAACTAAAAGTTAAATTTTGTTATTTCTTACCTTGACCACCACCCTCGTTTGATGATACACTGCCCCACGTTTTTCCTTGAGATTCTGGCTGTGTTTGGCCGGTTGAGTTTGTGTCTGCCCCGAGTTTTGCGATTGTGGTTGAGGTTGTTGTACATGTTGTGGATGAGATGGCGGCGGTATAGGCCGCTGCGGCTGCAACAGCGGCTGCTGAGAAGTAGGCGCATTTGTTTGCGATGGTGTAGAACTTGCAGCTACTGTTTGAGAAGTTGTTGCTGGAGGAGTTTCCGAAGATTTCTCCTTCGCACTGCCCCATCCTCCACCACCACTAGGAACTAAAGAAACTGTAGGATCGTTGCCGGAGTTTTCGCTCTTCAAAGACGGAAGATTTGCCGGAGGAGGGATTCGACGAGTTGCACCGACTTTTCCAAGGCTCTGTAGCCCATGGCGAGCAGTTCCTGTAATTTAATGACGTCCGACTTAGGAAAAACCAAAATTACAGTTTTTATGTACGAGTCTTGCTACACAACACGAGTATATTTCGCAGCGTCCACGAAACCGGAAGCCGCGTTTGAAAGACTCACAGATTACAACTAAAGAAAAGCAGAAATTGCTCCAAGACGTCGTTGAACACATGAATGTACTCTAAATTTCAAAGGATATTAACTCTTTGGAATCAGGGACTTCAACCTATAATGATAGTAAAGATACAGACCTGAAGATGTCTTGGTTTCAACCTTAGTTCCTTTGTACGTCTGGTTTAAGTTGAGTGAAGAATATTTCGTCTTCCCCGCATTTTCCTTTACTTTAAGCCCAAACCTGTCGGACATTCTGGATTGGTAGTCATGAAGATAAGAAGCGGTGAAAAATGCCCCAAACTTGCAAATTCCTTCGACGTCAAAATTTTTCGTGCAAACTCAATATGGCGGAAGGGCAACAAGATCGGTGACGTTTGACGGAGTTATCCTTGCTTCTAACAGTTATCTTCCAGCAAAGAATGTAACAGAGGTTTTTTTGAGGTTTTCCTTTATAACTTCAAATCAGCCTGAGGCCTTGTACTTGAAAGATTACTTGGGATGGTTTGGATGAAATCTCAAAGCCAAGATGGTGGAAAAAAAGCGACAACGTCAAAGACAGCAGCAAATTAAAATTTTATACCGTGTTACACGAAGAATTGTATGCGAAATGACGTATCGTGATTACGACACGCTCCGACTATTGTCGAAGACTACCGAAGAATGTGCGTCGCTTTTCCGCTGCTTGGAAACGGGCCATCAGCATCTTTCTTCGAGAATGAATCTAGAATAAAATAATTTCGAATTCAGTAACAGCATCGCCATGGGGCGTCCGTAAAGCACGTAAACCGACGGTGCCTACTAAATACAAAGGTTTTTGCGCCAGGTTAGGACCATGCGGAAGACGTAGGTCTTTGTAAGGGCTATTGGAAAGCGACGCATTTTTCGAGATAATAAGGCTTGAATCTTAACAAAAATAGGAAGGAAGAAATATTTCTCCGCAGATTACTTTAAAACACCCAATTATGAGATCTTCTCCATGGCAAATAGTATAGTGTCTGGAAGAGAGGAGATTGGGCCCCAGTGTACAAAAAGGGTTTGTAAGGAGAATTACAGACCAATAGCCCTTTTCACGGTTAGGTTTTGTCATTTGCATTACAATGTACTGTTCAACATGGATGCGAGGCAATTTCGGGCTAAAACTGCGAAATAGCCCGAAATTTCCTCACGTACATGCTTGATTTCATTGTAATGCAAATGAGAAAAGGTTAACCGTGAAAAGGGATATTACTATCCTCCCATGTGTAAACAAAATCCTGGAAAAGTTGCTGGGTTCACAAATAGCTGTGGTTTCGACTCCCGTATGTTTGACAACTCAACTGCATATCGTAAAACATCACAGCCGTGAAACTATCCCGTGGTTGAAGAGCTGGTTGAGGCATGGAGGAAGGCAAGGGACGAGAGTCTCGTTGTGAGCATTCTCTCCACCCTGTCGATTCACTGCACCCCACTGAGTAAGCTTGAAGCGTGTGGTTTCCAGGACGGATTTCGGCTGTATAGCTGTATAGGACGGTAAATCGGGGCTGTCCCCAGGGCTTCGCCTTGGGGCCGTTGTTATGGAACATTTTCCAAAACGACCTCTCCCTGTGCGTAGCAACCAAGCCGTCTATGTATACACGTACGCTGACGATCACCAAATTTATCACAGTGGTCATGATCTAGAGGAGGTTACATTTCA
>JAHPZR010011277.1:5000-7500 GCA_019787425.1 Platygyra sinensis | reverse complement strand
ACGTCACAAAGCTTTGAACCCAATATCCTGGCCACGAGAGATGTCAATCCAATGGACGAATAAAGCCAGGCTACCAAGTCAGCGGCGACACCACGATCCTCACAGTACCGGACCTAGAAAATGGGATGGGATATATTTAGATTGATTGTTAAATGCGGAACAGTTTAGCGCAACTACAGATAAGCTGATCGGTCCCTTCCCCTTTGAAATGTTATCAATTTTGTTTTTATTTTGTATATGAAAAAAATTGCGATAGCCCTATACATGGAGCACAGTACCCTAAATGGCTTTTCCTGGTTTCCGGTCTTGGTCTCCGTCGAGACCAGATTTCTTTCTGTCGAAGGCTGACCAGCTCAGTCTGCATACGATTCCAGAGCGAGAGCGAGAGAGAGAGAGAGAGAGAGAGAAGAGCACTGATTTCTAGCAACTTTGCAGTTATCACCATGTTTTAACATGAGTGTTCTGAACGCTATGACTGTAAGTTTTCAAAGTAAAAAATTGATAATTTTCGTCTTCTTTCTTATTAAAAACAAACTCTTGGGGCGATCTGTGTCAGCTGATAATGTCTTTTGATTTGTTTTGTTTTGTTTTATTATTTCCTCCATTCCTTATCACATTCCAAAGATATTTTTTATATTACAAAGTTATAATTATATTACAAGATATCTTTCTTCTTCAATGATTTTTCAAGATAGAAACGGAAAAGGGCACGATATAGTAAGACTTATTAAGACCCTTACTGTATATTACCAATTTATTAAACACAAACACACAAACGCACTCTCGAGTACATAACACACACAACATGACCGCAATCAATTAAACTTGATACCGGCTGAACAAAATAAGATTTATAAAGCGCCTTTTTAAAGAGAGGTTAAGAAGAAATGCAACGAACAGAAAGAGGGGGTCATTCTAGTAGTATCTGCCAATAATGGTAGGGTAAAACTTCCTCATATTTATTCTGAAAGGAGGAAAAAACAATTGTTGGGTAGATTGTTGAGTAGTTGCACTTGTGTAGAATAATTATATTTCTCAGTACTTACTTTCTTGTATTTATTTTGTGAATCCAACAAATCAATAAAATACTTACAAAGAGGACAGGAGGTATGGAGTGACCAATGTATACCAAAATGTTTGTGATATTAAAGACGACAAAAGTGATGTTTTTCCACATTGTCAAATCCAGAATTCGTCTGGACTCTTCACTTTCTTGAACAATTTTTTCGGCTTCGTCGCTCGCCACATTAGGATCCAATACCCAGCTGATAAAGAAAATGATGAAAACGATACAAGTCATTCCTCTAAAGGCGCCTCTCCAGCCAAATGCATCAATCAGAGCCTGGCACATTGGGCTCATTACAAGTAATCCAGCTCCAGTACTCATAGTTATCAACCCTGTGGCTAACGAACGTCGCTTCACAAAATACCGAGGAACGATCTCGAAAACGGCAATGTAAACGAGGCTTGAGCCACACCCAAAGATACCACCGTACGTCAAAAGCATAAGATAGAGACTGGGAACTAGAGAAGTCAATAGGAGACCAATGGTGCTCAACACCGCTCCACTAATAACCACTGCGCGTGCGCCAAATCGGTTGGTGAGTCGTCCAGCTACGGGACCAAAAAGACCAGCGGATGCCATTGCCAGTGATCCAACCCATGCTGAAAAAGATATGAATGTTTTAACAATTCTGACCCGCTGTCCCTAGTTTCAAGCGCAGGATCCATTGTTCTACTTACTCAGGCTCCGTCCACACTACTACATTAGTGTGGGCAGAAATAAATAAAGCCTCAGTTTTAAATGCCTCTGACGTAGTGTGTATAGGGCATGAGCTGCAAGCCCAGATGAAAACAGGTCTTGGGTATTTTTGAAGTATGTATATATTTCTCTTACTTTGAAGTACATTTCTGATCTGGCAATCATTCCCATCGACTGAATTAAGACATACGCATGAGTCAAAATGGTGTTGATCCAGTTACTGAGGTGTCAACCTTTATAGCTAGCTTTCTTTCAATTGATTTGTCTTTGCACACTTCTCACTCTAGGTCCCCTGGTGAACTTTCCTTCCCCAGCTCCCTTTCTCTTAAATGCACGAGGTTTAAGGTGGCTCAAAACAGTTTCCAGCACTTTCCAAGACACAGATTTTGATGGGTCATTATTACCACTCTCTATCAATTGATGCTACAATCATGGTATCAAAAAACCGCCCAGTCATTGGTGAACACGTTGGTGTTATTTTCGTGACACAATAGGTTACCATAGCAACACTATGACCTTTTAAGGGCTTCTTTAAGAAGAAAAAATTTCACCGTGTCGTTTTTGAAATATAAGCGCTTAAAGCTGAGATTAAGGGCGTTTTTAGCAGGTCATAGTGTTGCTATGGTAACCTATTGTGTCGCGAAAAAAAATAACAACGTGTTCACCAATGATTGGGCACTTTGTTGATACCATGGTTGTAGCATCGACATACAAAGAGTGGTAATAATGAGCCAACAA
>JAHPZR010011275.1:42500-57500 GCA_019787425.1 Platygyra sinensis | reverse complement strand
CAGGCAAATTTGCAGAGATTGAGGAGTGCTTTCGGAAAACCACATTTTGATAATACTTGTAGACGTCGTAAACAAGCGAAAATTGGCAGAACCTTTCCTGACATCCGGTACCAACTTTTCCATATGGTACCCGTCAACTTAACCGATCCGTTCGTCGGAATATTTCGCTTGAATAACAGCTTCCATACTAGAAAGCTCCCAAAATAGACTGTTTTCAAAGCGAATTTGATAATACTTGTAGAGACCTTATAAAAACAATTTTTGTTCAGAATCATTTATCGATCCTTTCTCTACAATTTCCATATGATACTCGCTGGCCAGAGAAATAAATATGCCCGTGAAACAGAAAAGCGTACACGCTGGTGGCCGCTTTTTGCCCGTATTCTTTGTTATTATTAGCACTTTTCTCTAATCGATTTTGAATTTTAGCGCCGGCACACACAAAAGTTCCCGGATGTGTCGCGGCATTCTGGGCGATGTGGTTTGTAAGAAATGGTGAATGTATTGTGAATTGACTGGAAAAACAAAACATTTAAACACTACAATTAATTTGAAAATGAGAACCGGTGTTCAAACATTTATTTAGAAACTACATCTGAAGAAAATTGACTTGATTTGAGTCAACCCAGACGCTCTACGCATCGCAAATATGCATTGCTACTACAACTACTAGTTCTCCTACTACTATTGTTGGCTTATTCTTTGATAACAATGAATCAATTATGACTTGAGTAGGAAAAACTTGACGTTTTGAAAGGATATAATTTTAATACATACTAAGTATTAAAGTGTTAAAACATTTTACATTTAAAAAATCTACGTCCAGAAAAAATTGACTTGTTTGGAATACCATTGCCATTTATGATATTAGCATTTACAAATGCCATGTAAGAATACTGTTTTACGTGGATTAATTCAACGGTTGTTAAGCTAGGACAATAGTGAATGAATAATAATGTCATAACAATATAGTTAAGTCCAAACTCAAGGCAGGCTCCGGTGCAAGATGTAGAGCATCTGAATTTTCTTCAGTTTCCGGGCCGGCTTAAACAAGTCCAAAATTAAGGCAGGCTCCAGTACAAGCTGTATAACATCTGAATTCTCTTCACTTCCCGGCTTCAATTAAATAACTATACACAATCTCTTTTCTGCTGAAGTGGATCTACAGTTAGGTTTTTTTTTTTTGCTCGTTAGGTTTAAATAAGGAAGATATTATTAATTATTTATCTCGAATGTGTACCGCGTACTCAAATTAAACAGTCTCTCATCCACTTTCGTCCAACCGGAAAGGAGTTTATCCTAACAGCTGAACTTTACCGAAACGGAAGGTTTGCTCCCAGGAAAAAAAAAACAGGTAAAATGAGCCTAAATTATCAAATATACTCAATTTTCTGCTGTACGAAATGTATCGTTGTCGAAGTTTCTAACTAGTCCATACTTACTTTCCAGTGTTTACCACAGGAGGAATTTAGTCGCAGTTTGTACAAGTAAGGCAAACCCTTCTGGTAAGCTCTTCCATTTATTGCATAATTGTGATATGGCTGATATGTTTCTGGCGAAAAAAAAGTGTTCTTGATAATTTTCGATTTAGAGTTACACATATAATGTTTCCAGAGGTATTAATTGTTTCACATTAATTGGTTTTTCCCTTAGTATTCGCACTTAACTCGGAAATGATGGATTTTCCTCTTTGCAGAAGGCATCGGGAAAAGTTGTTCATGATAGAATTTCAAAACGAATTCGGTTCAAAAAGAATTCGGTTTTAATGATTGAGGTATCAAACGTATTTCAGCAATTTATCTGTAGTGTATGGGTTAATAGAATGTAAAAATAAGCCCTCATTCCCAAGAATTAGGCAGGTGTATGTGCAAGGTATACGGATCCTTTTCTGTCCTTGTTATTTATTGTCTGATAACAAAATGCCAAAGAAAACGTACAGGATAACATGATAAATGAAATGCTTTTATTCGCGAAAAAAAGCTGAAAAGTAGTTAGTTCAAGCCAATTTTCTTCTTATTTTCCTCGGAAGTTTATTCCATTTTCTTTTGCATCAGCGTGCATAAATTGTATGTACTCTGGAGCATACAGTCTTACTTTCTGGGGAAGTTAATTGATTTCCTTATTATCACACAGGCTCTTTCTACTCATTGCTGACGCACAACATCCATATATTGCCTATGTTGTAACAAGAACTAATTTTTGAGGGAACATTAAAAAACTACGATAATTTTGAAAATGACTGTTAAATGGATGTTAAAGTAGCATCCCACCCCAAATGTGACCGTTTTGGGGAAAACAATATTTTACAATAGCAAGATAGACCTTACTCCTATCTTTGTTTTAAAAGAGAAATTTCGAAAAAACATATTGCTTTTACGGGAAGTTATGGGCAAAATAGTGTTTTCTTCACTAATTGCCGTTAATGGAATGTTGACAAGTCACTGTAACAATCTGTCAACGCATCATTATTATATTACATACCATCCTTGTTTCGGCACGCAATTTTGTCACGGCCAGACCACGCAACAATATATTCGCGCTGTTAACGGCTGTGTTTTTACTAGGCCGATTAACTAGTAGACTGCTGGCAGTCTATTTTTCTCTCGAAATTTCAGTAGGGATTATGAGGAGACACTATTAGCCTAAAGGAGAATGGGACGAGACATGGGCGCTCCCAGGACACCTACCGGTGCCTACCCTATTTATGACCAAAATCTGCGATATTTCCTACCTTTTTATGACCTGACCAAAAATTTGAAACCCTATTTATGACTTGACCATTACATCAAAATCCTGTTAAAATACCGTGAACAGAATTTTTGAAGGGCGTTTGGTGATTTTCCGCTTTGCGATAATGGCGGAAAAGTTTCTTAAAAACATACCCATAGTAATCAAGCCTAGAGATCAAACACCATACCCTATTTAGAGAAAAAACCGGCTGCAAGCAGACTAATTAAAGTCTTCGGATTCCAAGGGCTCACTTTAAATTACGGATTCAAAATCTCCGGAGACATGGCCAAACCGGGGAGTTTTTATTACGGATTCGTCCGCTTGTGTGTAAACGGCAATACCGTGCAATCCTCTAGTGTAAATCTAGTGTGATGATGACTTTATTTAAATTCGGGTGAAAATGAGGCTTGTTAGGCCTCCAGCAATGACAAATTCTAACATACGGTTACCGAGAAAAAAATTTAAGATAAATAGAAAAAAATATTACGAAAAATTGAAATAGTTTTAATCAAAATATAAATTTTGGCATAAAATTGCAAGTTTCTTAGTTTTCTTATCTCATTCCTGAAAAGGCCAAATTCGGCCACTGATCTTAAATTATCAGGCAAGGCATTCTACGCATTAGCAGCAACAGTGTAAGAAGTCGATTTTAGGCCATAAGTTGTGGTCTTAGCTACAGGGAAAACAAGTCTGTTTTAGCCCCTGAGATTTTTCTTATTTTCTCTTACATTAAATAAAGGTTAAATGTACTCAGGCATACTCTTTTTGAGGGCTTTAAAAACTATTAAAAGCATATCTTGATTCTGTCTACCACTTAACGAGTAACCTATCTTATAACATAGACTATCATGCCCGTTACAAAAGTCATTAAACACATATCCAAGGGCCCTCTCGTGTAATCTCTCTAATCGGTCACTATCTTCTTTGAGACAGATATTCCAAATATTCCAATTTATCTGTAGTGTATGGGTTAATAGAATGTAAAAATAAGCCCTCATTCCCAAGAATTAGGCAGGTGTATGTGCAAGGTATACGGATCCTTTTCTGTCCTTGTTATTTATTGTCTGATAACGGTTATTAAATACGACTGTTAAACTGACAAATATTAGTATTAACGAAATGCCAAAGAAAACGTACAGGATAACATGATAAATGAAATGCTTTTATTCGCGAAAAAAAGCTGAAAAGTAGTTAGTTCAAGCCAATTTTCCTCTTATTTTCCTCGGAAGTTTATTCCATTTTCTTTTGCATCAGCGTGCATAAATTGTATGTACTCTGGAGCATACAGTCTTACTTTCTGGGGAAGTTAATTGATTTCCTTATTATCACACAGGCTCTTTCTACTCATTGCTGACGCACAACATCCATATATTGCCTATGTTGTAGCAAAAACTAATTTTTGAGGTAACATTCAAAAACTACGATAATTTTGAAAATGACTGTTAAATGGATGTTAAGGTAGCATCCTACCCCAAATGTGACCGTTTTGGGGAAAACAATATTTTACAATAGCAAGATAGACCTTACTCCTATCTTTGTTTTAAAAGAGAAATTTCGAAAAAACATATTGCTTTTACGGGAAGTTATGGGCAAAATAGGGTTTTCTTCACTAATTGCCGTTAATGGAATGTTGACAAGTCACTGTAACAATCTGTCAACGCATCATTATTATATTACATACCATCCTTGTTTCGGCACGTAATTTTGTCACGGCCAGACCACGCAACAATATTTTCGCGCTGTTAACGGCTGTGTTTTTACTAGGCCGATTAACTAGTAGACTGCTGGCAGTCTATTTTTCTCTCGAAATTTCAGCAGGAATTATGAGGAGACACTATTAGCCTAAAGGAGAATGGGACGAGACATGGGCGCTCCCAGGACACCTACCGGTGCCTACCCTATTTATGACCAAAATCTGCGATATTTCCTACCCTATTTATGACCTGACCAATGTTACAAGTTCGAATGTTTTTAGTGGTCGGAGAAGTTTGTAGTCTAATCAGAACACAGGGATCTTGGAAACACAACAGGATATATTTAATCCACACGAACGCAGTATTTCCACACAGGACTTCTCTACAAGCACACGCTAGGCTTGTAACTACACTTGACTTTAAACACACGGCCTCTTGCCAAATATCTACGTAACCTCTGTTACACTTCACAAACACGACCTCTGTCGATTACACGCGACCTTCGTCACACTTCAGTAAACACTACTGTAAAACTCCTGGGAAAAAAAACCATCTAAATACTACACCGATTTACTTATATACTTTACAGCAAAACGTCTAGAACGTTCCGGCTATACTAAATAGAGTATCATTACAATATAAACTATTTACAGCAGCAGACGTCAACGACTAAAATAAATTGCTCAGTCACCGTGACAAGGCGAATTAAATATGCACGAAACTTCTAGATCAAATTAGCATACACTCGAATGTTCCAAGTGACGGAAGTCACGCCACAATTTTTCGTAACAACCAAAAATTCGAAACCCTATTTATGACTTGACCATTACATCAAAATCCTGTTAAAATACCGTGAACAGAATTTTTGAAGGGCGTTTGGTGATTTTCCGCTTTGCGATAATGGCGCAAAAGTTTTTTAAAAACATACCCATAGTAATCAAGCCTAGAGATCAAACACCATACCCTATTTAGAGAAAAAACCGGCTGCAAGCAGACTAATTAAAGTCTTCGGATTCCAAGGGCTCACTTTAAATTACGGATTCAAAATCTCCGGAGACATGGCCAAACCGGGGAGTTTTTATTACGGATTCGTCCGCTTGTGTGTAAACGGCAATACCGTGCAATCCTCTAGTGTAAATCTAGTGTGATGATGACTTTATTTAAATTCGGGTGAAAATGAGGCTTGTTAGGCCTCCAGCAATGACAAATTCTAACATACGGTTACCGAGAAAAAAATTTAAGATAAATAGAAAAAAATATTACGAAAAATTGAAATAGTTTTAATCAAAATATAAATTTTGGCATAAAATTGCAAGTTTCTTAGTTTTCTTATCTCATTCCTGAAAAGGCCAAATTCGGCCACTGATCTTAAATTATCAGGTAAGGCATTCTACGCCTTAGCAGCAACAGTGTAAGAAGTCGATTTTAGGCCATAAGTTGTGGTCTTAGCTACAGGGAAAACAAGTCTGTTTTAGCCCCTAAGATTTTTCTTATTTTCTCTTACATTAAATAAAGATTAAATGTACTGAGGCATACTCTTTTTGAGGGCTTTAAAAACTATTAAAAGCATATCTTGATTCTGTCTACCACTTAACGAGTAACCTATCTTATAACATAGACTATCATGCCCGTTACAGAAGTCATTAAACACATATCCAAGGGCCCTCTCGTGTAATCTCTCTAATCGGTCACTATCTTCTTTGAGACAGATATTCCAAATATTCCAATTTATCTGTAGTGTATGGGTTAATAGAATGTAAAAATAAGCCCTCATTCCCAAGAATTAGGCAGGTGTATGTGCAAGGTATACGGATCCTTTTCTGTCCTTGTTATTTATTGTCTGATAACGGTTATTAAATACTTGACGACTGTTAAACTGACAAACATTAGCATTAACGAAATGCCAAAGAAAACGTACAGGATAACATGATAAATGAAATGCTTTTATTCGCGAAAAAAAGCTGAAAAGTAGTTAGTTCAAGCCAATTTTCCTCTTATTTTCCTCGGAAGTTTATTCCATTTTCTTTTGCATCAGCGTGCATAAATTGTATGTACTCTGGAGCATACAGTCTTACTTTCTGGGGAAGTTAATTGATTTCCTTATTATCACACAGGCTGTTTCTACTCATTGCTGACGCACAACATCCATATATTGCCTATGTTGTAACAAGAACTAATTTTTGAGGTAACATTCAAAAACTACGATAATTTTGAAAATGACTGTTAAATGGATGTTAAAGTAGCATCCCACCCCAAATGTGACCGTTTTGGGGAAAACAATATTTTACAATAGCAAGATAGACCTTACTCCTATCTTTGTTTTAAAAGAGAAATTTCGAAAAAAAATATTGCTTTTACGGGAAGTTATGGGCAAAATAGGGTTTTCTTCACTAATTGCCGTTAATGGAATGTTGACAAGTCACTGTAACAATCTGTCAACGCATCATTATTATATTACATACCATCCTTGTTTCGGCACGCAATTTTGTCACGGCCAGACCACGCAACAATATATTCGCGCTGTTAACGGCTGTGTTTTTACTAGGCCGATTAACTAGTAGACTGCTGGCAGTCTATTTTTCTCTCGAAATTTCAGCAGGGATTATGAGGAGACACTATTAGCCTAAAGGAGAATGGGACGAGACATGGGCGCTCCCAGGACACCTACCGGTGCCCTACCCTATTTGTGACCAAAATCTGCGATATTTCCTACCCTATTTATGACCTGACCAAAAATTCGAAACCCTATTTATGACTTGACCATTACATCAAAATCCTGTTAAAATACCGTGAACAGAATTTTTGAAGGGCGTTTGGTGATCTTCCGCTTTGCGATAATGGCGCAAAAGTTTCTTAAAAACATACCCATAGTAATCAAGCCTAGAGATCAAACACCATACCCTATTTAGAGAAAAAACCGGCTGCAAGCAGACTTATTTAAGTCTTCGGATTCCAAGGGCTCACTAAATTACGGATTCAAAATCTCCGGAGACATGACCAAACCGGGGAGTTTTTATTACGGATTCGTCCGCTTGTGTGTAAACGTCAATACCGTGCAATCCTCTAGTGTAAATCTAGTGTGATGATGACTTTATTTAAATTCGGGTGAAAATGAGGCTTGTTAGGCCTCCAGCAATGACAAATTCTAACATACGGTGACCGAGAAAAAAATTTAAGATAAATAGAAAAAAATATTACGAAAAATTGAAATAGTTTTAATCAAAATATAAATTTTGGCATAAAATTGCAAGTTTCTTAGCTTTCTTATCTCATTCCTGAAAAGGCCAAATTTGGCCACTGATCTTAAATTATCAGGCAAGGCATTCTACGCCTTAGCAGCAACAGTGTAAGACGTCGATTTTAGGGCATAAGTTGTGGTCTTAGCTACAGGAAAAACAAGTCTGTTTTAGCCCCTGAGATTTTTCTTATTTTCTCTTACATTAAATAAAGATTAAATGTACTGAGGCATACTCTTTTTGAGGTCTTTAAAAATTTTTAAAAGCATATCTTGATTCTGTCTACCACTTAACGAGTAACCTATCTTATAACATAGACTATCATGCCCGTTACAGAAGTCATTAAACACATATCCAAGGGCCCTCTCGTGTAATCTCTCTAATCGGTCACTATCTTCTTTGAGACAGATATTAGGGAGTTTTAGCAATCACGGCGGGGACGAGGCCTTGTGAAAAATAAATTTTTATTTTACCTTCGAATGTCGCAACTCTGTAAAACTGTTCAGTACGCCTATCGGTGTAAAACCTTGCATAGGGGAAATATGCACCGACAGCGTTCAGTTGCAAAAGGCGATACGAAAAATTAGCCATTGTAGTTCGCGTTCTCCAAAATACGTGGAACTTGGTCATTTCACGTTGTTGCTTTGCAGAGGACGGCAGAGAAATGTATCAAGACTCAAAATGCGCGTGCAGAACCATTGTTCTGCTCATTAAATCTTTTGCTTGGTGGCGCTCTCGTTGCCGTCGCCGTCGTGGTTTGCTAAAACTCCCCATTCCAAATGCAGCTACAGTAGGTAAAATGTGGCGTGATAAATGCCTTATATATACCGTATCTTTGACGAAAACGAAAGAATGTGTTTCAGTCGATTAAGAACATCAATTTGTCTGCCTAGTTTCTTGATTAACCTAGACTATACGACTCTTAAAGGTTAACTTATTATCAGTTACAGCCCTCAAGAGTTCAACATTATCGGTTACTTTAATTTAAAGTGCCACTAACCCCCAATTTTTTTTTCCTTAAAATAAAATCTACTAGTTTCCCTGATTTCATCAGCGAAAAAATTATCTCGATTGATAAAATCCTTGCGTTTCTACAGGCGTTTGAACATGTAATTTCTATGTTCACGACCGCGCAAAGTGGGATCTGGGTCGGGCTACTAGTGACGTCACTTCGGGAACCGAGCTGAAACACTCAAGAGACTTTATACGGAGCTTAGAGGGCTATCAAAACATTTCTGGGTTATTTGTGATTCATATTTTATCGAAACCGAACAAGATTTTTACGTGAAAGAACTGTATCATCTAGCATTGCAATTGCGAGTCTAGCTACGATTTGGACGACTGCGAAGTATATTTCTTTTTACTATTTCGAAGTGCGGGTCGCCAGCGGAGATTGCCGCGTTGTAATTTTTGCCAGGATCAGGATCGACAATTTACCAGTTCATTTGGGTTATAACGGTACAAGTAATAGCAGAAGAGTTAACTTACAGCTCTTAAAGATTTATGAAAGATGTGAAGAGTCGGTAAGTTGGCTTCAAGGAACGTGCAGATTTCGGAGTGTCAAAACATTTTTAGATTCACACTCTAATTTCCCCCGGAATACAAGTGAAAATGCGATGCAGTCGTGGTCCACTTCTGCCTACTTCACCAGATCAATGATTGAAAACAGTTTTAACATAGGAGATAAGCAGAGATGTCGGCAAACAATATCCAAAGGCGAGGTAAATTTTCGCTTCATTACTGTCGCCCTTCCGTAGCATATGCATAGTCAATTACTGTGTAATTTTAGTATGCACGAACACAAGCTATACAAATTTGCATATTTCGTACCACTAAATCATGGCAAATCCTTCGTTAGGATATTGAAAAGAGGTTCAGTATAGTATCAGTTAAATGAATGCATTTCTACTTCACTGTTACTTTGAATGAAATGTCCATTTTACGTACGCTAATAACCTGGGAGTTCTCGACTTTTTAGTTTGCGCTTCGGTTGACTGACAATCGCATTCTTCTTTCAGCACGACCGTCGGAGCTCTAGAGTCGAATCTTAATCGTTTGATTCACTTTTCTCACATAGTTATAAATGCTTGATTCATTCTAAGTTTGAAATTTAGATATATTTCGTTCCTCAAAGACGAAGCTCAAAGAACGAAACAATTCTGTATTCGGTATGGCTACAGCTGTGGCTATTGAGATACACGGTCGAATTACGGCTTCCGGTGTGCGTGTGTTTTTATTAAAATCCACAAATACATAGCTAGTTCACCAGTTAAGGCTCAACAATCTTCATCGCTTCGTTGTAGGACGCAGATTTCTTTTACTATTCGTTTAAAAATGTGTCTATTTCGAGTAAAAATAACGGGTTCGTTTAGTTTACCGTGTGATTTCATGTGATGGACTCGGTGGATCGATCGCTTGCGCCTGGAATCAGTCAGATGGTTTCCAGCTTACCCAAATTCGCGTCGTATGCAGTACCGTGAAAATGTCAAGCTTTCCACTAGAGATAGAGAAGAATATACAGGCCATGAAAAGCTATAGGTTTTTATAGTAGCGGCGAACCCGAGATCGAAGAAATCCTCGACGGCTCCTGGCGCGACGACTTTCGCTTCACACAGATCAGCCCACTTCTTTGGTCTTTTTCTCGTCGAGTTTCATTAGGATAGAGGTATGGAATGAAGAGGAATACTCTATCCTGTGTATCCTGAATTGCTACAGTCTCCAACAACACATATTCCTTTCATTCTGCAACCATTTTGACACACACTATCGCCTGCTCGCATATATTCTTCTCAGAAAGAAAACATTGTTATTCCCGAAATGACGTCGAAGCCAACTCGTCCCATTCTCCGCTATTCCTCGATCGTGAACATGGAAATATGCAAAATTATAAACTTTGAAAATTCGTAGAAAATTAATAAAAATAGCTACAACGATAATTTTTTCGCAGTGGTGATCAGGAGAAAGAGGAAATTAATATTAGCAAAAAAAAATTTGGGGGGTTAGTGGCACTTTAAAACCTGAGAACCATCAATGCCCAGTTCTATTTAATCACTTTTGCGTTCGGGCAAAACTAGGAGTTTGCACTTGTCGGAGTTCAGGGTAAAACCACAAACACGAAACCATTTGGAGGTGACCGTTAAGTCTGGGCTGTAGCCAGTTGGGGCAAATTCAGGCAATTGCCTCAACCATTTTTGTTTCCATTTCTGTTGTTTCTTTTTTTTATAGTAGAAAGTAAGTTGTTGTTAGGAAGAGAATTTAACTGTGGAATTGCCTTAGTCAAATTTTTTTCTCAGTATGGCCCTACTGTAAGAAATGCTATAGTGCTATTGTAAATTTTGATTGCTCATCAACTTTTTGTTGGAACAAAGGATTAATTGTACTAATCACCAGCCCCCTTGTGATATAAATGGTACTGCCTAATCATCCGTTGACCTCATTGCCTGCTGAAGACAAGCAGACTGAGTAGTTGACGCGTTGCAAATCTACACCTCTAGTGCCCTCATCATGAGACAAATGATAATACCACAGTCCTCTTTACACAACCCTTAAGAGACAAGCATCCACAGCCTTTTCACACGAGAGTACCTCATCATCATCGTCATCATCATCATCATCATCATCATCATCATCATCATCATCATCATCATCATCATCATCATCATCATCATCATCATTTTATTAAATTAATTTTTACAAAAACAAATTTATAAACTTACACAACCCGCATATAGCAAAGCTAATCGGGGCGGGTTGTATGATTTACAATAAAATTTAACAAAATACATCAGTAATAAAAATTACGCAAATAAATAAATAAATAAATAAATAAATAAATAAATAAATAAATAAATAGATAAATAAATAAATAAATAGAAATAGATATACACATATATTCACAAATAGCTAGAATTTACATGAGAAGAGCAAGGACCTATAATAAGACACAGAACATAAGAAATTAATAATAATAGCTACTAGAGTTTAATTAATGATAATTAGTAATTTGTAACATTAATGTAGAGATATCAACATAATCATCCTCATTGCCGAGCACCGCAAGTAAAAATTGGTGAATTTTATTTTTGAAAGGTTTTTTTCCTAAGTTTACGCAGTTCAGGCTTCAGGCAATTCCATAATTTAGCTCCGAAAATGGAAAACGAATTAAGTTGAATTTTCAGTCTTGATTTATTAACATATAAATTTCCAGCATCAGAAAATTTAGTGCTATATGTATGAACGTCAAAGATCACAGATATTCTGAGGCGCAGAATTGGTAGATATGTCGTGCATAAGGGAACATACTGTTTCAAGAAAAAGCATGTTGAGTGGTAAGACGTTAGCAGAGACAAACAAAGGAATAGCATGAGATCTGTTACCAGCAAAGAACATTAGCCGAAGAGCTCGTTTTTGTAAGATAAAGATCTTCTTCAAATAAACCTGTGCAGCCTGGCCCCAGGCAGCAATTCCGTAGTATGTATATGGGAAGATCAGAGAACGATAAATTTGGATTAAAGTATTCAGAGGGACAGAGTGCCTTAACCGCGATATAATTCCAACAACCCTGCTAATTTTAGAAGCAATGTAGTCGATATGGTATTTCCAAGTTAAGTTTTTATCGATGAGCACTCCCAGGAACTTAACATAATCTTTGCATTCAAGAAAAGTATCACTATTTGAGGCATTATTGTATATCCTTATATTAATCTGATAGTTAAGCTTTTTTTTAGCCTTTTACGCATCACAAATTGGTAAGTTTAAGATATGTTATATTTACAAATGCAACAAATTCAAAGCCAAAATGAAAAGATGTTCGAATGGAATCCAATATATCTACTTGTCAATATGAAATTCAAATTTTGGACTTTTTGTGCGTGGGCCAGTGACATAATTTAATTTGATTGGAGTGATCAATGCCTGAATAATAACTGCCACTATTTCCACTGCCTACTGGTATTGTTCTTTTGCCTACTTGTTGCATGGAGCATTACTTCATCTAAAGGTCGGCACACACTAGAGGACTAGTCGCAGGGACTTGCTTCGAGGACCAGTCCCCTAGTGTGTACTCATATTTTGCGTCGGAAACCACATTTTTGGTCTCTGCTATTAGTCCCACGAATTAAGCTGGTTTGATTTCTGGGACTAGTCACAGGGACCAATAGTCTCACAAATCGGTCAATTTTCTAGTGTGTGCACACTAAGGGATAAGTTCCTGCGACTAGTCCCCTAGTGTGTGCCTAGCTTAAAGTGTAATTGATGTTTAAATTAAAGCTGATGTGTAAATGGAAAGCTATAATACTTCATTGTAAGAAGAAAGCAATCATTAGTCAAGAAAGCAGAACACACTGACACATTTAAATGGCAGGTAAACCCTTTTACTACAGGGAATGCTATCACAAAGGACGATTAAAAATTATTTCATATATAATCCTACTGTACTGGTTGTCAGTCATGTTTCACACAGTAATCAGGTTTCAAAAGTCTCTTACTTTTCTCTGACGAAATAATCACAAATTAAAATGTCAGATGTAGAAGTACCTTCCAAAGCAGCCATACTTTCCACCCATTTACGACTGATGCGTTTTCAACGAATTTACCTTCTATATAAAGAAAATCATCGTTGAAATCACAGAGATCTGAAAGGTTTCTTCCACTGATGTTATATTTCAATTTTCCTTGACTCAAGACCTTCATGATTTTTCTTTGCGCTGACGATTTCCTAACCTTTGAAAACTCCGTAACCCTTAAAATTCTAAGGACGAAAACAACACCCACATTCCATGTAAAACAGCTCAGCAAGATGGGCTTCAATGCTAAAAATTCTCACAAAACAACTCATCTTATTGGCCTCTCAAACTGACAGTAAGGAAATGGACACATCTCAATTTACAAAATAAAACAAGGCAAACACTCTAAGATAACCTGTATTCATTCATTTTATTACTTATATTTGAAGGGTAGTTTTCAACATGTTCAGAAAGCCGGCTCACCAATCCATGTGGTCCATTCTTTCGTTGTTGATAGGTAACCTTGTTGGATATCGTACGCCATCTTGTTAAGGTAGCATCCCACCCCAAATGTGACCATTTTGGGGAAAAAAATATTTTACGATAGCAAGATAGACCTTACTCCTATCTTTGTTTTAAAAAGGAAATTTCGAAAAAATAGTGTTTCTACGAGAAGTTATGGGCAAAATAGCATTTTCTTCACTAATTGTACAATGTAACAATCTGTCAACACATCATTATTATCTTACATACCATCCTTGTTTCCACACGCGATTTTGTCACGGCCAGACCATGCAACAATATTTTCGCGCTGTTGCCATGTATTCAAGAAAAAAGCGAAGGCGATCGAGCTGCCCTTTCGTGCCAAGGAGAGTAGTAAAAAGAAAAACAGGAAATTGTTTTGACATCGACACGGACTGGGCTGACAAACTTGCCGCTAGCGGCAAAGGGTCTTATTATACACAGCACAAGTTCGAAGAATTTGTGCCGGGAAATTTTGTGGCTCTATTCATCAGTGCTGATCATATAGACCAGAAAGCAATTGTATTGTTTCCTATCCAGTTTATTACCATTCTTACCCAGCTGCTCGCATTTCGGGAAGCATTACTGCCTTAGGAGTTTCTGTTTCACTAGAGTCAGTGGTAGTTGCGTGATTCCCTCCCTTGCGAGTTCGGCTTCGCCTCTTATTCCTGATGATATTTGTCCCGATTACCTTTTTCCCCTTTTCGTTTCTTTAGGCATTTCTAACGTTGTTTTGGCCTATTCATAATACAAATTACCAAGCAGAGGAATGAAAACTCCGGAAACTGGGATGACTCCAATTCTACAGTAACAACTTACGTTCGGAGCGACCGACCAACAGCGATGCTGGTAAAACTGAAATGTAGCGTCAGATTCCTGCGCGGAACAGTATTTGACATCTTGTCTCGTTAGCATTTGAGCGCTATTGTTATGAAGTAAGTTGAGCCGTTTGTTTGTAAACTGCAGGTAATTACTTTCACGCCTTGTCGTTCAACCGGAAGAACGTCTCTGACACTGTTTTGCTCTTTTTCTCAAAACTATATTTTCAAGAAATTGGACGCACTTTTTAAGTTCGCGTGCCGCGAATTTTCAACCGTTTTAGCTCAATTTGGGGAGAATGTTCCTATATAATGTAGCTCAAAAACCGTGTCGGCGTTTTTTGTTTTTCCCGTTCTTTCTAGAGTTATAAACAAATGAAGGAACAGGAGCGATATTTTTTCCAACCCCAAAGTTTAATCGGGCGTAAAAAACAAACCAGGCAAGATATCAAAATTCGCCGACACGTTTTTGAGACAAATGTGTTAAGAACTCGGC
>JAHPZR010011275.1:0-37500 GCA_019787425.1 Platygyra sinensis | reverse complement strand
GGAGGGTGGTCAAAGTGAAAACTGAGAATTGAGAACTGCGTTTCCGCAACTGCGAATTAGCAATTGTCCAATGTCAACTATGGCTTTTGAATTTCCAATTATGGAAATGAACTTTGCACTTAGTAAGTTTGAATCTTAAGTTTTCACCTTAAAAATCGACTTGCAGTTTAGAATTTTCACTTTTGGAAATCGATTTTCGATTTTGAATTTTCACTTTTAATGGCCACTCTCGGCCACCGTAGAGAATATACCGTTGGCCATTTCTGGAGTTTAAAGTGTTTTTGTTCAATGAATAAGCTGTACGCTAAAAACGTGTTTTTTTTTAGTCTAATTTGTGGAATAATTTCAAAATGTTCAATTTTAAAGCCGTGCAGCTGGCTAAAGCCATCGTCTTATTTTATCTTCCTTTGCATTAGCATAAATAAAGTCTGGGACATACTCTAGTGAGGACAGGTTAATTAACTTTTATACCAAAAGCTTGAAAATGAAAATTAGTATTAAAACATTTTACACTTTAGAAATTACGTCTAGAAAAATTGACTTGTTTAGAATAATCTTGACATTTATGATATTAGAGTCTTACAAATGTCAATATAAGAATACTGTTTTCGTGGATTAATTTCACGGTTGTTAGTTTAGAACAATAGTGAATAAATAATAATGTCATAACAACACAGTAAAGGCTAAAATTCAGGCAGGCTCCTGTACAAGTTGTAAAACATCTGAATTTCCTCCGGTTTCCTAGCTTCAACTACTTTTTAAAGTAAACTTCACACAATCTCTTTTCTACTGAGGTGGATCAACAGTTAGACTTTTTCGCTTGTTAGGTTTAAACAAGGAAGATATTATTAATTATTTATCACAAAGGTGTGCGTATTCACATTAAACAAACTGTCTCTCGTCCACTTTCATCCAACCAGAAAGGAGTTTATCCTGCAGCAGAACTTTACAGAGACTGAAGCCTTTGCTCCCAGAAAAAAAAAAGCAACAACAAAACAGGTAAAATGAGCCTAAATTATCACTCAATTTTCTGCTGTACGAAATGTATCGTTGTTGAAAATTCTAACTAGTCCAAGCTTACTTTCTAGTGTTTACCACAGGACGAATTAAGTCGCAGTTTGCACAAGCAAGTGAGACAAACCCTTCTGGTAAGCTCTCTCATTTATTGCATAATTGTGATATGTTTTTGACGATTTTTTTTATTATTCTCCATTTAGAGTCTCACATTAATTGGTTTTTGCATAAGTATTCACACTTAACATTTGAAAATGATGGATTTCCTCTTTGCAGAAGGCATCGGGAAAAGGTGTTCAAAACGAACTCGGTTTTAATGCTAAAGGCATCAAAAGTATTTCAACAATTTATCCGTAGTGTATGAGTTAATAGAATGTGAAAATTAGCCCTCATTCCCAAGAATTAGCCAGGTGTTTGTGCAAGTTATACGGATCATTTTCTGTGTCCTTGTTATTTATTGTCTGATAACGTTTAATAAATACGACTGTTGAACTGGCAAACATCACTGTTAAAGAAATGCCAAAGAAAACGTACAGGAGAGCATGATAACTAATGAACGCTTTTATTCGCGAAAGAAAGCGGTAAATCACCACGCATCTTCAACTTCATGAAGAGCAGTTAGTTCAAACCAATTTCCCTCGTATTTTCCTTGGAGGTTTATTCCATTTTCTTTTGCATCAGCGTGCATAGCTGTATGTACTTTGGAGCATACAGCCTTACATTCCGGGCAAGTTAATTCATTTCCTTCTTATCTTGCAGGTTCTTTTTCCACATTGCTCATATGTTGCCTATGTTGTAATAAAGACTAATTGTTTGAGGCAACATCCAAAAACTGCCATAAGTTTGAAAATGAAAGTGAATGTTAAAACATTGAAAACTTTAGACATTACATGTGATAGAACTGTGTTCTGTTTGGGCTAATCTTTGAAAGTTTATAATATTAGAATTTTGGAAGCGACATTTAACCGATATTGTTTGGCTGGGTTAAATTGACGGTTTGACAGTTTAAAGCAGGTGTGAGTAAATAACAGCCTCGTAAAAATACAGTAAGTCCAGAATTGAGACAGGCGCGGGCACAAGGTGTAAAACACTAAGTTCTCTTTAGTTCTTTGAGCAATATGTAAGCAAAGAAGTTTTAAGACGAACAAGAACTAAATTTCTTTAATCGATCACTGCTAAAGAGAAATCTGCCGTTAGGCTCTCTAGATTCTGAGGTTCAACAAGTAATATATCATTAATTATTATCCAACTGCGCTTCGCAGAGTACAAATAACGCTTAAGACGAGTACAAATATCACGCGGTATTTGTACTCCAGCGGACCGGTTGGACAGGTTTCCTGCCGTTGACCAATCAGTTAGCTGGATTTCTCGCGCCAATTCCGTTCGGCTTCACATACTTCTGTCACGCATTCCCTGAAAATAAATATCCAACAAATTCGCTCGCTCGAACATACCAATTTGGCGTGTTGGATAATAAATCTCCTATTAGACGTGAATAATTATATCTTATTAGACGTTTTGGTGTGTAGTATCGCTGAGAATTTTTACTCGTTGTTTGTATTTTGACTCGCCCTACGGGCTCGCCAAAATACGGCACAACTCGTAAAAATACTCTGCGATACTACACACCAAAACGTCTAATAAGATATAATTATTCATCGCCTTGGCCCGTGCATATTTTAATTAAACAAACTGTATGTTGTCTACTTTCATCTTCACATAGAGGGAAGTTATCCTGCATGCAACAGGAACTTTTAGTTTGAGACCGAAGAGTTTGCTTCCGAGAAAACAAAAACAGGTAAGATTGACCCTTATTACCAAATAATCATTAAAAATGTATCGTGAATGTTATAACATTTTGTTCATCATTTCAGTGCAGTGGGTTTACCACAAGAGGAAGACACAGTTTGCACATAGGACGAAAGCCTTCTGGTAGGTCATTCTCAATAAGTACTTTTTCAACATAACTATTATATAATTCTAATATCTCTTTGATGAAAAAGTCATTTTGTTTAAAGTGGTAGTGTTCCCATTGTTGCCTAAGCATCCAGACATTACGCTTGAAAATTATGAATTTTCCTCTTTGCAGAAGGCGTGAAAATTTATTCAAAATGAGTTTGGTTTTAACGCTCACGTTTTTAATAACATTAAAGCAATTCAGCCATAGCCTGTTGGTCATATGATATTCTTTTAGATAGTCCCAAGTATTAGACAGGTTATGTCAAAGCATACATGTACAGATATATCTTGTTTTGGGTGATTTGAATGATATAAAGTACTTTGTTGTATGAAGACTTGTGGCCAGAAAGATTAAGCCACAGACATTTCATAAATGAATTGGAAAATATTGGAAAAGGTGTCATTTCATCTCGGGTTAACTCCCAAACTCCGATAAAAGGACATACACAAAGTGCGACTGAATGCTTCTTTTTTATACATTAATAGAGATTTGACTTATTTTATTTTGTTATTTTCGACATTGTTTTTTAAAAAAACTAATAGATTCGCAATTCATGGCTGACATTCATACTAATGTAAAGTCCATACTTCTTAAATTTTTCCTTTGTTTTGTCGATCATATGAACTGTGTTCAGTTGGGGCGTCTTTTGGATGTTTTCCTTTCAAAGCTTCATTACTCAAAAGAATACAAGAAGAGAATTAGAATACAGAGATACTGGTGTGGAAATGAACTATGTTTTAGCATACCCGATAAAACGTTTTCCTTTCGAACGGTCTGAAATTTTTCCCTTGGAATTTCCGACATTTTCGTATGTCATATGCTATTGTCTTTTCCTCTTGGTTTGAGAGATCTCGTTCAGTCAAGCTCGGGCGCATTTTTCGCTGAGTTGGCAGAATGGGTTCACTATTTTTGAGTTTTGGAGTCCGACGATTTTTCTGTTAACAACAACAACTGTTGTTTCGTTATACTTCCTTTTCATACATTCAAGGGTCAGAGTTTTGTAACTGGCATAGTTTTTGACAAGAATAATTCTCTGATTTGTTTTAAAACGTCCTGAGAACGTTTTAAAACAACGGTAAATAAGGACGCAAGACCCTGTTTCCCTCAGAGGGAAAAGGACAAGATGATGATGATGAAATAAGGACGCGTGTTTTAAAACACTGAGTATTTTGGAAATTTTGTCTGAGAAAATTCCTTGTTAAGGCTAACCCTTGACAGTTTAGAGTTTTAAACTCAGTGCTACATTTGTGTAAAAATACAATAAAATGGAGAAGGGAGACAGGTTGAGCTATTTGTGAGCCAAGAAAGATTTTTAAAGCGAGGAAAACAATTACAGAGACAACTCTTTCATTTTTGGTTTGCCGGTAATGAACGTTAATAAAAAAAAAATAAAAATAAAAACTTTCTTGCTGTTGGCCTGCTTTTCGCTGTTAGGTTCTCGTCCTTTTCTAGTTTAAAATGTCATTATTTATTTATCACGTTGATTACCTGAACGGTTGTTAACTTTGGTCGTCACAGAAAAGGAAGTTATCTAGCGGTACGACTTCTCAGGTTGAGACTGAAGCGTTTGTTTCCATTTGCAAGAAAAAAAACACAACACAACAGGTAAATTGGACCCAAATTTCTAGATAGTCAATTTTCTACAATCAGTACGGTAGTGAAAATATTTTAATAAGTACATTAGCACCTAAAAGGTCCATCATTTTCTAGTGTTCACCAAAGAGGAAGTCACAATTGACGCATAGAAGATTAAAGCTGCTGTCACCCTCTAAGAGCATTGGTAAGTCAATTTGTATTATATGCTTTGCTTCCGCTGTCATGCAACAACAAAAAAATAATTCGAAAAACATTCAGTGGATAAAGTTGAGAAACTGTAATGTTATAGGAGGTTGATAAAAAAGAGACTTCTTCAAGTTTTGTAGTTTTAGATATTTGACGGATCTTTTGCACAAATTTAATTACAGAGCCCACTGTGGAGCCGCCATGTTGGTGTTCCCCCGTGGGACACCAACATGGCGGCCGGAAGGTAGTGTAAAGATCTGGAACTTACTTTGGCTATCTGGGCTACTGATTATCAAACCGAGTTCGCAACTGGCAATTTTAACTCGGAATTCCGCTACTTTCATTCTTTCTACTCACAAACCTTACAGCAACTTAAAACACAGGGGTGATGTGGTTTTCTACAGGTATAAAAGATGCAAGAACTGTTACTTCTACAAGTCATTGTTCTTTTTGGCGCAGCACAGATAAGTAAGCTATTATCTCATTTAATTTTTGTGCGATTTTGTATTAACTTTGTGTTCCCTGTGGCCTGCAGTCCAGTCGTTATTTTGTAGTGGAACGCTAGATAATAAATCCGGTTTTTGTTAACGCCTACTCCCTCGGGAAATATTTCCCCAATCCTGCCAGTTACCAAATCCAAGATGACGGCCTAATACGAAAATGTGCACTGGAGGCTACGTTAATTAAGTGTAGCAAACTGTCAGCCACTGTAACAATCTCATGGTCCATGACAAATTTGAAATTTAAATGTTTGTCTTGCCATTATAATAACAACAACATTCCTAGTTTGCACCATCTTGCACATACATCATGACAGTCCCTAAGATCTGTGGTAAAGCACAGTTCTGAGGAATACAATGGGAAATGTAGAATCATAGAATAGTTTCTTTTAAACGTTCAACTAACATAATTTTGATAGAGTCTTCCTTTCGGTGGAGCATCCACAGTTAAGCTAGCTGATCACACTGTCAATAAATACTCATGCATGGTTAGTTAAAGTGATTTTAAATTCGCCTTTTTGAGACGTAATAGCAATACTTACCGTCACGTCACCTATTGTCATTAATGTCCCAACCAGAGATCTATTGGTTATTGAGACAAAGGGTTCTTTTGTTTTACGGTGAGCAAATTTGAATAACAAAACAAATTGCTCATCAATGTTTGTAAACAGTGAATACAGCTATTAACTGCTTCTAACAATAAGGCTTTGATTCTCTAAAAAAGTTTTGAAGAAAAGAGGCCGTCACCACTTAGCTTCGGCCCTATATGGTTACCCTACCAGGTCGCTGGCGCTTATTGGCTGGAGAGAATAGTGACTCGGACAAGAAATTAGAAATGGATAACCCTTGTAACCTTGTCTACATTCATGCCATGATCATCTTCAGATAAGTCCCTTCTCAGCTAGGACTGATTTCTCGTCAAGTTAAACGGATGAGGTATAATATCCACAGTAGAACCCTCACCTCGCTGCCAACCCGTTTGATACGGTCACCTTGTTAATACGGCCGGGTCACCTCGTTATTACAACCGAGTCAACTTGTTATTACGGCCGGGTCACCTTGTTATTACGGCCGGGTCAACTCGTTATTACGGCTGGGTCACCTCGTTATTACAACCGAGTCAACTCGTTATTACAACCGAGTCAACTCGTTATTACAACCGAGTCAACTCGTTATCACGGCCGGGTCACCTTGTTATTACGGCCGGGTCACCTGTAATAACTTCATTATGTGGTGTGCTTTTATCATGATGTATTGAAGTTGTTAATTTATTCTTTGTGCTGTTGTCATGATGTGATGTGGTTACGCTGTTACGTGGTCTGGTATCTTTGTTATATGGTTCGATCTTACGTAATGTGGTTTCTTGGCCTCACTTTCGATACCAAGCTCTAGTACCCAGGCTTACTCGCAATCACGAGCTGGTTATACTGGTTTTTAGATGGGTCCCACTTACTTCTCTTCCCCGCGTTAAAGACATCAAAATGGCGGGAACAAGAACGACATTTTGTCAACTATACTTAATAAGATGCACCTTGGGCATCTCATTGACAACTTCCAGCGTGAAAAGGTAACTGTGGACCAAATTTGTGGGCTATCTTCTTAATAAATGGAGCTCTTAGGTGTGAACGATCGCAACGCAATGATGAAGTGAAGGTTACAGTGTTTAAACTGCAGTAGCAATCCACCCGGCGCCAAGGAAACCAGGAACATAAGTGTGTGACGCTCCTGAGTACTTAATTTGTTCGTCAGTTTTAGAGGGTACCTGGAGGATGGCTTTAATTTTAAGGGCATTGCGTCGTTACTTTCTGTTTCGGAAAGTACTGCTTATCGTAGAATGGGTCGTTACGGCCTCAGTCAGCTGCAATTCACAGAAATAACAGAAGGTGAGTTCGATGAAGTTTTAGAGGAAATAACTAAGGAATATCCTTCTTGTGGAGAGGGACTGCTAAAGCACAACTAGCAGATCGGCGAAAGGTTCAAAGGATGCATGAGGCTCCATCATGAAAAAGTCGAAAACAGGAAGAGAAGCCGTTTACGTCGAAGGACCTATAATGTTCAGGGTCCCAATCACTTGTGGCACATAGATACAAATCATAACCTTAGCTTGCGCGTTGGCACCTGGTAGAAAAAAGGGGCATTGATGGTCGTTTAAGGTGCTTACCAGTCATGCTTCCATGCATGGATAACAACCCAGCTGAAACAATTCTGTAGCATTTTTTGGATGCAGCTCTCATCCTGTCCAGCAGGATAAGAACTGATAAGGACATGGGAAATGTTGATATTGCAGAGTACATGATTTCCAAAAGAGGAATGAATAGAGGGAGTTCTATAGTTGGAAAAAGTGCACATAATTTGAGAATTGAGCGCCTATGACGGGACGTTTTTGAAGGTGCGCTAGGATTATTTTACGGACTATTTTACTTCATGGAAGACGAAGGATTCCTTGATCCTCTGAATGAGATTCACCTGGCTGCGCTTCACCATATTTATTAACCATTAATTAATGCAAGTTAAAAGTCTGGAGTCGGGCGTAGTAACGCCACAGGATGCCGGCGCACTACAAGATGCTCACCAATCTGTATGTGCGTATCAGGCCAGTTACAAAATCCATTGGGTATTGAACTGGTGGGATCAGCTGTGAATAACTATGGGGTAGAAGGTATTATAGACACCGACAGTGAGAATGAGTCTGAAGGCAGGCCCATTCTTTCTTCCCTGTCATTGCTGCTTTCTGACGGATGTAAAGATGTTTGGGTTGGTCATCTTTCTTCAACCTCCCTGACCGAAAATCATGGAGAAGAGCATTACTTGAAATCTGAAACTCGCTCTCAGATATTTGATTGTCGGCTAGGGCTTTGGAAAGCAGCCAATCAGTCCCTATTACGTTATTTACTCCGCGACCAACGCCAAGAAAATTGGCAAGATCACGATCAATCCTCAATGGTTTGCCCCCATGATTTTTTATCA
This sequence comes from Platygyra sinensis, assembly GCA_019787425.1. Classification (NCBI taxonomy): domain Eukaryota; kingdom Metazoa; phylum Cnidaria; class Anthozoa; order Scleractinia; family Merulinidae; genus Platygyra; species Platygyra sinensis. Next base: position 29,277 of record JAHPZR010011275.1, on the reverse strand, counting down.
CAAGCTGACCAAGGGGTGAATAAGTATCTGCGCTTAGTCCATATATATATATTTTCAGCGCATTTTGCGTTACATTTGCCAATGTTTCCAAAGTGTAATGTCCTGGGAGGATTTTAGAAATTTTTGTGCTCTCATCTTTTTCTACTATCGCTACTGATCCTTCATTTTTTTAGCGTATTCCAAGAGTTCTAGAGAGAACAAGATAGAAGCCGCATAAAATCCGCTCTGGGGATCGGCTCTTCAAAGTAGAAGTTAGTTTGCGCGACAAGAGTAAGAAAAACTATTTTGAATTTAAGCAATAGAAAACGCTTTCCGTGTTTGCATAGCCTGATATAAACACGAAAGGGGTTGGGAGAATTCGAGACAGTTATGCAAACCCGAGACGAAGTCGAGGGCTTGCATAACTGTCGAGAATTCTCCCAATCCCTCGAGTGTTTATACCAGGCTATGCAAACACAGGAAAAAAGTTTTCTATTGCTTTTATAAAATATTTCTCAAAATTAATTCGACAAATGAAGAGAAATTTTGTTAATTAACTTCTTGATCCAAAAAGCTTTTCTCAATACACGCTCTAGACAATTATCTTTCCTACTAACCAATCAAAACGCGCATCTGATAACGCACGAACCAATGAAATTTCGCGTTACAAAAATCAAAATTTGTGGCAAAATCGCCAGCGAGCAAGCGAGCGCCGTGTAAATGAAAGCGATATCAGCTTTAAATACTTCTAAATCTATGGGAGGAATTCCTAAAGTTCGGTGAAAAAGATTTACGACCCTGTAAGGGACTGGTCAAAAAGTACAGGGGGGGGGGGGGTGGGCCGGAGCATTTCGAAATGTGGTGGTTAGAAAACAGATGACCCACCCCTTCCATTTGGCACAAAACTTAGTGACCCACCCCTAAATAGAGGCTGAAAATCACATGACCCACCCGCACCCCCTCTCCCCCCAATAAGACATGACATATTTGGCTGCGTAATCCGAAAAAAACACATTTTGTGGATTAAATTGTAATGTTCTTCACGTTTTAGATTTATTTCCTAACAACAATGCAAAATTATGCAAAAATTATATTGTTTTCCATTACCCTTGCAACTTTAAGTCATGACTGTAAGCTCTAAGAAAACTTGACCTTTTACTTTTCACACTAGGCCTCAAGGCACATAGAACAGTGATCCATGTAGAAAACAGCTGTAGTGAGCCCTGGGAGTAATATAGTCAGACAGCTCCCAGATCCTTGTGCACGTCAGGGGTGGATCCAGAGTAGTTCAAGTGATTTCCAGTAATCACTCAAATGTTTCAAAATCTGCGTTTGTTATTTCTCAGGTTCGTTATTGCAGTTCGAGAAATCAATTATCCTTCTTATTTTATTGATTATTATGAAATACACCTTAAAAAAAAGTGTTGCATCTCGTTATCCCGTTGATTACGCAAGCAAACCCAGCTGTTCTCTGGCGAATTCGACGAGTTTTTGCCGTGGATATTTCCGAGAACAACGTGATTAGGCACGGCGAGAGAAAATCTGTACGCAGGGGATGGGCCTGGATGGTATATGGATCTTTTCACAAATCACTCAAAACCCTGCTCGATTGGCCAGAAACACTCACATTGTCTTGCAAAGTACTCAAACGCGGTTGTGATTGGCTATCCCGGGTCGCAAACTAACGCGGAAACTACTGACAATCGTATTTTAAGGGAAGCCTTCCCCCGAAAGTCCCTTTGTTTGTTCTTGGTTCGACGACAGTGTAGTTGACTTGCTATTGAAGAAAATTATAAAGTATCTGAACTATGGTTCGAGGCGATCCCGTTTGTCGGAAGGAGGACTGTTCTCAGTACGATATTGGCTTGGTTTTCAAGGAAATCAGCTCGTATTCGGACCAGGACAAGCTCAAGTTCATAGAGAATGTGTGGAAACCAGGTGAGCTGTTTGACTTCCCATCGTCAGTGGAATGTTCGAATTCTAATCGCCATTTTGTATGGAGCTGGCTGAAAAGATTTCCCTGGCTAGCATACTCTAAATATCTCGATGGTGCATTTTGTTTACCGTGTGTTTTCTTTGGCGTCCAGTGTGGGCGAAATACGAATAAACTGGACAAATTGTACAAGTCTCCACTCACACTTTGGACGTCCGCCATTTCACGTTTTACCAAACACGCGAGCGGGAAATGTGAGATGCATAATTTAGCAGCAATATTCTTGGTGGGGCATGCCCTCAAAATCCCTTAGTTATATTGGAGCAAATCACTCATGTAAAATCCTGGATCCACCCCTGCACGTGTCCCGTATCCTTGGGAAAAAAATAGCATGTAGACCCAACATCATATCAACTCTTCGGTTTTCGTCCATCGTATCTTGATTAAAAATACATCACCACTGTTTGTGTTATAGTTTTAATCATGTAGACAGAAGTTGGCCATTTGGTGTTCTTGTATACCAGCATGTCAACCGAGTGCAGTATTTTGATTATTTCTGTCCTGGGACTACTTGCTCAGATTTTACAATACATAAGTTACCATCTCTTATTTGTACACCAGCCAAGTGTACTTTTTCAAATCCAGCTTGAAAAGTTTTTGTCCTTTGTAACTGAAAAGATTTTATTTTATAATACAATAAAAAGAAGTGACACACTCCAACACCAACCCACAGTCTATCAAGTTCTTTACGCATAGCCAAAAGCTCCCACATGTGTTGTGTGGAGTTGGGGCCTTAATAAAGGGGTGCTTTGCTGTCTATGGCTGCCACTACCTGAGTGATATGGCTGTGCGCATCTCAGACCGTGGGTTGATGTTTGAGTGTGTCACTTGCTTTTATTTGTGCAAAAAGAGTTACCTTTGTTGTAGATTGTGTCAAATGTGTGCCAATTCCCAAACAAACAGGATGACCCACCCCTGTGGGTAGCTGAAAATTGCATGACCCACCCCTTACCAACGGTTCAAAAACTGATGCCCCACCCCCTCTCTGCTCCGGCCCATCCCCCCCCAATACCTTTTGACCAGTCCCTAAGGAAAGAACTTCAAGATGAAATCACTGTGCTTGATCGCTCTTGAAAGTGACGCAAACTTGCCCGATTTGGAAGCCCGAGAAGATGGTTGAGAAGTTGAATCGCTCATCGTGCCTTGTGAAGTTTTGCTGGTTTGGAATCATAGCACAAACAGGCAAGGTTGCGTTAATGCAGTTAACTCGAAGGGCATTAAATCCATCAGTCTGGTGAGCTGTCTGGTACATTCTTCCAAGTTTTAATGGTCATTTTTTGAACATTTGACAGCCAAAACACGGTAACCGATCGGCCCTGTAAAATTTGATTTGAACAGATTTCGCATTCGCATTAAAAAACAGCATGTGATTTTGAGAATCTTATTCTAGTAATTAAATGCAAAAATTCTCTTGAAAAACGTTTACTGTGTATTTTGTTGCATAATATTTTGTTGTCTTCGCTTGAGCTCCCTCGGCAAGGTCTTCTAGCTCACTAGCATCGAGGCATGCAAAGCGCTGTTGTTCTTCTTTTTTTTGCTTTCTTTCCACGGGTCTGAGGGAAAGAGATAGTCAATCCCCAAATCAAAACTTGGAAAAATGTCCTTCATTTGAATTACTTAATATTTGTACTTGAGAGTTGAACTACCGGCTTTGAAATGGTTTCAAATTGCGCAGGGGAAACACAGAAAACGTGACGTGACAACCGTGTTTGCATACTCTCATCTAAACACACCTACCGACCAATGAGAATGCGCGGACTGTCTTAAATATTTTAGAAATTATATATATATACATTTAAAATGGACGAGATCGCAAAGCTTCAGAAATATATGCAAACGCCAGAGGCGAAAAAGAAATCAAGTGCGGCTAAAGACAAGGCCTGGACGAAGTTCATTAACCAGTTACCGAGCGCGGATGTGACCAAATTCGTTTCGCAAGTTAGCATCGATGAAAGAAAACTACTTCAGCGCAGAAGTGTTTCGAAGCAGGCCCTGACTTTCTGCAGGGCGTGTTTGGCTCTGACAGAAAATATTGGTGCCAGCAAATGAAGACCGGCCGGCGTGTCAGGCTTCCCCTATAAACTGTCGCCATTGAAAACAAAAACACTATTGAAAATTCCAGCGGTAGATTTCACAGAAGCGGCGCCGAGCATTGCCAAATTATTCAATAAAGAGAACAGAACCTATGCGACGCCAGACGAATTTTTCGTCACAAAATTTCTCGACGTCGCGATGTCGTGTACGTGGGCCTAGTTTGTTGAAATATGTCGACATATTTCAACAAACTAGGCCCACATCGGCTGAAGCGAAACCCTGGCTAGGGTCAAACATGAAATACTGGCCCCAACAGCTAAACTTCGCGGTGTTTTGCGCGATGCAGGGGTGTGATATTTCTCGCGAAATATTCGACAGCGGGTTATCTCTAACACCGCAGAGCCTTGTACCAGTTCCATGTGTATTTTACAGCAAGGCGAATTCTGTACCAGATGGGAGGAATCCAGAACATAAGCGCTCTGCCGGGTGATCCAACGTACAATCAATTCAACAACCATTATGACGTGGCCTCGTACAAAAGGATATGCGCTGAGTTCGGGATAGATCCATCGAGCGATTTTCCCTTCAAACTCGGAAAAAACCACGGGCTGGGCAATATTTCCATGGGAATAACGGGACACGGGACAAGAAAATAGGAGCCTATTATCCAGGGCTTTACAAATTCAGCGATGAAGGAGGAAAAGCAAAAGATGGGAACTTGCTCTTTTACATCCAGGCCGACCCTGCCGCCGCCACCAAGTATGACTGGTTCGTACCCAAAAAAGCCGCAGGGCTGACATAATTGGGGCTTTCGCGCATCAACCAGTCCATCGAGGCCTTTGTTTACTGCATCTTGGGCGCACAAGTTAACGTTCGGAGCAGCATCCTTGGAGAAGGATGGAGAGGGAAAGAGGCCCAGACAGAGCTTTTGACCCTGATGAAAGACGAACTCAGAAAGCCTGACTTGGCTAAAAGCGTGCAAGGATACCAGCTCGCAGTGGATCAAGCAGAAGTCAGGCTAAATCTTGCCGTGTGTCCTGGAGCTTGGCTGATGCCTGCAAGGATGATAATCAACACGGAAAGCATAGTAGGATATGGCAATCAGCTCAATCAGGCAGTCGCATGAATCAAGCTCGGTGTCAACAACGACGTAAATGCAGGTACAAAAAAAGTGGGCCTCCAACTGATGGAAGGGGGGCCATCAAAAATTTAACCGGCCAACAGCCATCCTTCAAACCCGATCCACAAAGCTGTCATAGCTGCGCAAACACCGAAGCCTGCTTCGGAAAAAAGTGATGAAACAATTTCAGAACCGCAGCCTGCTTCAAAGCAAGAAATTGAGGAAATCATTTCAGAAAAAAAAACGCTGCAGCACAGAATAAACAAAACCGCGGTGATTGTTGGTGTAGTAGGAGTCGTGGCCTTGTTGTTTATGGCATCGCGTTAACGCCGCCTTTTGAGTAATTTTTCGACAAGAAATACAACCACCTTCAAAATCAGCAGCCAGGTACGCTCGGCTAGATACCCGATTGCCTGCCCCGCAGCTTTGAAAAGGAAGCTGACGATTGAGCCGATCAGCCCTGGAAGCGCAGAAGCTGCCCATTTCCCGAGCTTTTTGGGACCATTTGCAAAATTTTCGCCCAGCGTTTTAAGACCATTTGCCATTTTTCTCCCAGGGGGGTCACCTTATTGGCGATTGCCCCAAAAACAGCTCCAATTGTGGCGCCGGCGGCCAGAAAGATGGCCGTTACTGTCCCATATTTTTTTGAAAATTCCTTTTATTTTTTCCCAAAGAGACCTTTGGCTTGAGCCCAAGATCTCGCTCGGTTGCGTTAAGACGCGTTGTAATCCATCCTTTTTCTCTTTCATGCTGCTCTATTCTTGCCTCTGCTGCTTCTCTCTCGTGAAGCGTGGAATCAAGATCAGCAACAATTTTCTGATCTCCATCAATCATTTTATCCAGATCTGCTTTTTCTTTTTGAAGGTCTTCCATTTCTTTTTGCAGGACAGAATTTTTTATACCGAGCCGATCTAGAAGCCTACTTCTTTCTTCTTCATTTTTTTCATAAGTTGATTTATTTCTTTCAATTCTATTTTTTACTTCCTTCTGACGTCCTTCATTATCCTCCTCTTTCAATTTACAGCGAGATCTCAGAGCTCCGTTTTCTTTTTTCAGTTTTTCTGAAGTGTACATATCCATTTGAATACGTGATCTCAGAACTTCGTTTTGTTTGTTTACTGATTTAATGATTTCTCTATCATCAAGGATTTGTCGCTCTTCTACTTCTTCATCTTCAAGCTCTTGAATAACTTCTTCCATATTGGATTCATCTTTTTCTCCGGAAAACTTTTTTCATATTTTGCACGTGCTTTTGCGTGTTCGCCTTCAAGAATTCTTATTCTTGCTTTTGTTTTGCCAATCTCACTCTGTAGGGCCTCTGAATTTTCAAGAGATTCAAGATTTTGTTGTTCCTTCCTTATTTCTTCTCTGTTTTCGTCCATTTCTTTTTATATGTTTCTTTTTTTGCCGCCCATTCTTTCTCTTTTATTTCTTTTCGTTTTTCATATGTCACTTGTTGCAGTCGTTCATAATTGGACTGACCGAGAGCGGTTTCTTCTTCTTCTGCTTCTTCTGTTTCTTTTTCTGTTGTCATCAAGTTGTACAGTTCTTTGCCAGCCCCAAAGATCTTAACTTGAAGCCTGCCTGTTGTGCTGTACGACACTACGACACTTTAAGATCGCTTGAACTCATGTTTGTAAATAAATATTTTGCAGTAGCCTAAGCTTGCCTAAGCTTGCCTACTCAATGATGGCGCACCGAAACTTGTCTCAACGTAAGACTCATCTGGCAGACCATCTTTTTTCTTTTTGCATAATTGCCTACATTTCGATTTCTAGGCAAGAGGCCGCTTGGCCAGGGGCCGGTGTGGATGTTGAAATGAAGGGGTTGTTTGGTCTCCATAATCATCATCATCCCAGGAATATGGGTCTTCATAAGTTGGGTTTTCAAACGTTCTGTCACCGCCTTCTGCCATTGCAATATATTTTTCAACACGAACTTTTAATTAGAAATAAATTTCTCGGATTTCATATACAGTGTCGGAGCCAGTTAAAAAAAAATCCCCCCCGGGGTACGGAGAGGTGCCAGATGACCTCTGCTCAACACACAGAGAAAAGACAATGAAAGCCATGAAGGCACCGCGCGCTGTCAAGCGCATCACTTTCAACCCTTCTGAAGCCAACCTCGGCGAGACGCTCAATGTTCACATGCCCAAGCTGAATGAAAATGAGGTCCTCGTGCCTGGCTCGCTGGCGCTACGCTTTGACATCGACGTTTCTGGAGGGCACGCAAATAACTTTCTCATCCAGATTGTGTAGCGGGCGCTTGTGAGCTAGCTGGTAGTTAAGTTTGAGGGAACGACCTTAGAAGACACGGTGGACTACGACATATACAAGACATTCAGTAACCTATTCTTGCCAGAAAAGCGCGACAAGATGGTGCCTGAGGATATCCAGAGGGAAGATTTGTGCAAGATCCGCTCAGGCTCGGGAGACAAAAAAACATCTAGAGTGGAGGCTGAGAAAAAGCTGAACGAAATATACGGCAACAAATATCGCATTAGTCTCGACCATCAGATCTTGACTGACCACGGTATTTTCTATCAGCAAACCCTGTACAACGACGTCGTATTTGAAGTGACTCTTGCGTCAGAAAAACAAGTGGTCAAAGGATCCGACCCAACCAAGCTTAAATACAAGCTGACTAACATCCAGCTGGAGTATGAAATGATTCGCAGCAAGATGCTTGCAGACGAGGCTAGCAGCGTCTACGACCACGCCAAAGAGTACGTCTATGACCACATGAGCCGCTATAAAATTTACCCGATCAACAGAGAAACAGACACAAAAATAAAATTACAGTCAACTCCCAAAGACGATCTATGAAAGGTCTTCTCCTCTTGTTTGTGGAGCCTTACGTTGCGGGGACAAGAGATTCGGAAAAATACATCTTTCCTGACCTGAAGAAAGTCAGAGTAACGATCAACGGCTCACCTAATATGCTGTACAACAATGGCATCGAAAGCCAGGACATTTGGACCGAGGTCAGCCGCTTCTTTACGAAAGAAAAACAGAAACCTCAGTATACGACTCTGCAGAATTTCTACACAGACAATAAGTTTGGGCTTGTGATCGATTTACGCTCCATGGCCAGCCAAGAAATGCATGGCAGCGGCACCCGTCTCGTCAACACCACAGACGGCATCCAGCTGGAAATCGATCGAGACGCCAAGGGAACAAAAACTGTTAACTGCCATGTCTTTGTCATCTCTGACTCCCAATTTAACATTATGAACAAGCAGTCAAATTCTGTACAGCATTAAAATGGATCCTGGCAACATTTCATTCAACGCGTTAATTGTTGGCCCAACAAACTCTGGCAAGACGCAGTTTTTCGTGGACCAGCTCCTAGGCCCATTTTGTGGCAAGTTTGATTACATCGTGCTAATCTGCCCAACCTTCGCCAATAACAGAACACTGGACCACTTCTCTGAGAGAGACCCGCGTCTGTATATCATCATCTGCAAGCATCACCAGGTCAAAAACTGGCTAAAAATTGTCAGTTTTTCTTACGAAGGTACCAACACTCTCATCGTCCTTGATGAATGTGCAGCCTCAAAAGACGTGAAAGGACGTACCGGAGAGCTGGTCAAGCTCGGCTTTTCGGCTCGCCATACCGGTATCAGTGTATAGGTCTTAACCCAGCAGCTCTCCAGCATCGCGAAGCCTTTTCGAGAGAATGTGGCAGCGATCGTGCTGTTTGACACACCATCGGCCAAGACCACGAAGACAATCTTCGAAGAATACGCGGACGAGCTTTCTTATGACGAAATAAAGCAGATGATTGCAAGGCTGAAAGAGCCCAAGTTTGCCCACCTCATTTTTTCGCTGCGCCACCCTTTTTCCATTGAACAGAAGTAGCACTAAGGCAACATGGAGCAACAGTTGCAACTCAAAGAGGCTGAAAAATTCTTGAGCTGGCGAGAAAACGGTTACGGCAGGCCGATAAGCGTGATCACTCTTGTATCAAAAGAAGGTGTGAAGATGTACTAAGCGCCTGCGTCTTTGTATTGGAATCTGAAGAATCGCCTATCAGATACAAACTTCATAAAATATGAAGAGATGCAAACTTCCGAAAGGGGTTATGAAGATCCCGTGTTCAAATTTGCAAAATGAACAAAAGATGAATGCAGACATTTTTGAAACGAGTTGAATTTGAGCTGTGAAAAACAAAAAGAAAGCGCAAATTCAACAAAGAAAAAAAAATTTCCCAATTGAAAGAAAAACTGAATGAATATAATGGCTGAAGAAAACGACCCCGTGATGGCTGAAATCATGAACCTGCTGGAAGTTGAGCCTGCAATTTCGCATGCTCCTGGTCCTGACATTCCAGCTCTCTGTGAGCAGCTTGCGATTCTGGTTTCCACAGGCAAATGCAAGGAAGCAATCGGCGTGAATCTCACACACGATCAGGTGAAGCGGTTGGATGACAAAGACGTCATGAAGCACAACAAAAGATACGAGACATACGTTGGCGCCAAGACAACCGAAACCTTGATTGAAAGCTTTCTGACGTTTTCCAAGAAAGCGCTTAACATGTTGGTGAAAATAAAAGATGTCGACGCTCTGCAGAATGAGCTAAAAAATGATTACATCATCACAAAGGAGCTGTCCGAACTGTCTGGTGGGCTTGCGCTGAGATGTGGCCGTCTGCTCGCAGTTGTCAATGCGTTTCTGATCACCGCTAAACATGTCGATTTCAACGCTGAAGAGCCACACCACCCTTCTCGTGATGCAGATGGCTATCCTCTTGCTGGGGTTGATGAAGTACCAACTGCTGAGCAATCCCCAGTAACTGCAGAATAATTAGTGAACATTGCTGGGAAATTATTCAATTAAATATAATTTTATTATAATTTTATCAGTACCAATGTAGATTGAAAATCAAATGAACTTTTCATTGTGGTTTTTATAACAATGGAACCAAAAGTTGACATCACATTGGCATATTCAGAGACTCAACAACCTGTTGACACGACTGAGTGAGTGACTTTAAAAACCCCAACCACAACACAAAAAAACAAATACGGGAAATCGCCAAAAAAGTTATTGCTGCGAAAACAAAACAGGTTCTCGAGAGCGCCTAGTCAACAACCTGTTGACTAAACTCAACGAACTTCAAAAACTCCAACAACAAGACAAAAAATCCAAACATGGTTAGCCGCCGTAAAAGCGCTATTGCTGCAAAAAGAAAACAGGCTCGCGAAGTTCGCCTCAATTGAATATAATTTTAATAGTAAAATATACGTCATGGCAGATTCAGAGACTCAACAACCTGTTGACACGGCTAAACAAGTGACTTCAAAAAATCCCACCACAAGACAGAAAAACCTTAAACACGTGGCTGCCCGCAAAGCTACCGCTTCAAAAACAAAACAGGCTCGTGAAGAGAAGGAAAAAGCTTTAGCCGAGGCTCAGATCATCATTCCAAACAACAAACTCAAACAAGCTGCACCTCTAGTGGCTGACACTCCTGCGGCTGCTCCACCTGTTGGAAGTGAAAGCACCAAAAACGTTCTGACGACAACACAATGGCTCAGTGTCATCAGCATTTTGGTTTCATTGGTGGGGGTCTACTACAAACAAGAAGAGATCCAAAGCTTTTTTGTCCAAAAAGCAGCCTCAGAATCCCCTTCCATCGCCTGTCGATACCACGCCTCAGGCGCCCCCACCATCGCCCGCGGATGTCGCGCCTAAGGCTCTCCCACCATCGCCTGTCATCGCCCCTAAAAGAAAAAGAGGCATCTCCCAGATGGATTAAAAAATGAATTAAACTTTCTTTTCCAAATAATAAATGACCCCGAAAGTTGACACCCTTCAGGCTTTCATCAAAACTGCTGCCGTCAGCGGAATAGGTTTGGTCTAGATTAACTTCACAGTGAAGGCTTTCAAAATGGCCTGGCATATCATTTTAACTTCGCCAGAAGAAAACACTTGTGAAGCCTTCTCAAAACAAATTGCCATGTGTGAACAATGACAAGGAGATTTCATTGATTACGGGGAAGAATTGAAATACGGAAAGTTTTTTATGTGAGACTTGCTTCGATAACGAATTAGAAAAAGACAATTAAAAAATGTATGAAAAATATAACAACATGTCTGACAGCAGTTTTAACTTCATTTGTGTCTTCACAAAAATTGGTGTTTCAATCTCAGCCATCTTTTTGTTTAAGTGCCTATGAAGTAACAAATGATTGTTGTTTATTTGAAAGGCTTTTCAAAGTAGAGAAAAATGGCGTTTTCCTTTTGGGAATATATTTTTTCGTTTTAGAGATATTTACGTTTTTGAATTATGCAAATGAGGAAAGTGGTGACGTCATAGGTGGTTCCACTAAACCAGTAAAACACTCAATCAAGAGTATCTCCGGAAAATTGGAGCAGTGTTCTTCAAACTTGGCACCAGAAACGTACATCACAAAAGAAACAGAATGACACCTACTATGTTGTTGCCATGGCAACACTCTCGGCTCCAGTCTCTTTCTGTGAAAAACCAAATATCCCCATTTGCAATCTTTTAAAGTGGGACAGGGGGTCTAGCTCGGCACACAAATGGCTCCCATATTGCCTTAACTATCCCCACTAGATTGTTGTGAGTGGATTATCCTTGTTTAGGATAAAATCTGGGAATTTTAGTCTTAATTAGAACAAGACAAGCAGCATAACTGTTGTCATGGCAACGGCACGACGGGTGTCATTTTGCTTTTTTGTGATGTACAGTACTGATGCCAAGTTTGAAGAACACCGCTTTAATATTCCCAGAGATATTCTGGATTGAGAGTTCTACTGTTTTAGTGGAACCACCTATGAGGTCATCACTTTACTTACAAAAACGTAAATATCTCTCAAACGAAAAAAGATATTCTAAAAAGAAAAACGCCATTATTCTATACTTTGAGAGGGCTTTCAAAAAAGCAACTTTAAAGATGTGATTCAGTCTATTAAAAATGACGTCAAATATAATGAAGAATACATGTGTAGAAGTAGAAGAATGATTAAAAATCTTCATGAAAGGGCTCTTGAACTCGAGAAAAAGCTTCTTGAAAATGAACATCAATTTGATTAGATCCACCAATTGAAAAAATATGTAAAAAATATATCAACACGTCTGAGAACAAGCTCGTAAAAAAAATCATGGACGCCGCAACTCTGACCGGCTTGGCTGCTGGCATAGGCTGGATTGCGAAAAAAGTCGTGAAAGAGAACTTCACATCCGACCCCAGCTCCAATGTCATGAACTACGCCAAATTCACCGCTGTCATGGCTGGCAGCATCGCGCTGAAACAGTATCTCCTAGACCAAAAGATTCTTCCTGATTCCGTTTGAAAAAATAATCTTTTCTATAAAATGGCCAGCATTGCGATGATGATTGGAGGCGCCCTTCTCAACGCCGCGGCTTTCACTGTCGGTAACTATCCTGGATACGCGGCTTTTCGTTTCCTTTAAACTTTTTTGCAACATGAATAAATGGATGCCAAGCTCGCCAAAATCTACTACAGCCTCCAGGGCTACTGGAAAGGCACCTCCACCATCAAAAAATTAGCAGAAGCCGCGAAAGTGCCTGAAGATGCTGCCAAGCAGTGGCTCATTAAACAGGCTCTCTGGCAGATCTATCTTCCCGCGCCTCGATACATTCCTCGCCCGAAATTTGACGTGGCGACACCCTACTCTGTCCACCAGGCGGACCTTCTTTTTCTGCCCCATGACAAGCTTCCTCGTGGAAGAAAGATTTACAAATATGCGCTGACTGTTGTGGACGTCGCCTGCCGTTACAAAGAAGCGGAGCCTCTGACCTCGAAAGACTCTGCCGAGGTTGCGAGGGCTTTCCAGTCGATTTACAGGCGCAGTCCTTTGACTTGGCCTCAGATGCTGCAGGTTGACCCTGGCAGCGAGTTCATGGGAAACGTGACCAATGCAAGAATGGAAGACCACAAAACATACATCCGCCACGGCCGAACTGAAATTCACATAGATCAGGCCATTGTCGAGCGTTTCAACCAAACGCTTCCCGAGCGCCTGTTCGGCCATCAGTATGCCGTGGAAATGCTTTTTCCTGAGGGCCAGCGGTCAACTGCGTGGGTCAAAAGGCTTCCCGAAGTTGTCAGTGCGTTGAATAATGAAGTGACCAGTCGCATTGGTAAAAAGCCTGCTGTTGCAATCAAAGAGAAAGCAGTCGCCTCAAAACCGTCAACAAAATATTCCAGGGCTGTTGGATTGAACGAAAAAAACTCCGCCTCTTGTCATTGTGAGATATTTGTATCAGCCTGGCGAACTTGAAGGCGGGACAAAAAGAGCCACTGACCCTATCTGGTCTTTGAAAGTCCACCAGATTGAAAGAAGTGTTACTAAACCTAATGAGCCGGTTGTCTAAAATTGATCTGACGAACCCAAGCGTGGCTTTGTTCGTGAAGAGCTGTTGGTTGTGCTGCCTAATACACAGCTTCCGCCCGTCTGATTGCTCTTTGCCCGTATGCCAGTGTGTGCAAGCCGCCATCTGCTATCCATCGCTTTGTGTCGAATGGAGATATTGAGATCTTGTTCATGCACATTCCATACATCTCGTGGTCCTCACTCCTCAAGATTTTCATTTTGTGCATATATTGTTTCCTCCCAATGAGCGCTTCTTTATAGTGCTCGCGTGTTATCTCCTTTTCAGTCACATTTTTTTTCACCCCCTTCGCCTTCCTTATATTTTTTGTGTCTGCTTTCTTGATCGAGTACATCTTCGGCCTTACTGCCATGACTTCCTCTATCGCTAAACCTCCGCACTCGTCTTTGATCTTTCCCAGAACCTTTTTGTTTTTGTCATCGTAAAGTGTATGGTCTTTTGGGTAGTTGCTTGTGTCATGAAGCCATAAGTCTTCCTTTATGTCTTTGTAAACATCTTCTGTCAGGATGTTTGAGAGCAGGCTGTCTGTGTCTGTGTAGATTAGCTCGCACTTCGGCCCGTATCTGGCTTTCAAGTAGTTGTAGAAGAAGTCGTACATCAAGATCTTGCTGTCCTCGAGAATAGTCATGCCTGTGTACACGGGCTTGTTCAGCTCCAGCCTAGTTTTGCGCATGTGGATGCCGGCCACGTCGTTTCCAAAGGTGGTAAACCTGTCAAAAGAGGGGCTAGACACCAGCTTGCGGATCTTGTCCGTTTTCCAGTCCCTCACTATCTTCACACTTGTGCGATTCCTCAGATTTTCCATCGTGTTGCCAAACGCCGAGTTGTCCATCAGCTTGTAGAAGTCCGTTTCAAAATCGCTTTTTGCCTGCTTGCGCAACTTCGTGTTCATCTTGATGTATGGCTCCAGCCAGGGCTCTTGATCGAACCCTATCACTCTGTGCACCTTTTTCAGTCGCATTCCCTGACTGAGATAAAACTGCAGGTTCTTATAATGGACGACATACTTCTCTTTGTCCTCTAGCATCAGCACCAGCTTATCCGTATTCGGCATGGCTAAATCTAGGTCTGCTATATGCCGCCGCTGGTATTCGGACATTTTCCATGTTTCTATCCACTTCTTTTCTGGCGCTAGCGAGTAGTCGTTGTGCGCATCATGCAGCTCTTCGCTGTACTCCTGGTCCACCTCCAGTATCCAACCTTTCTTTGAATTCCTCTTCATCTTCATTATCTGCTCTTCTGTGGGCATTACGCGCTTCCACTTAAGAGTGCATCCACGATAGGACCAGGCAGGGGTGGCACAAGCTATCTCACTGATTTCGATGAAACTTTGCCAGTTTGAAGGGATCCACTTAAAACTACTTCAGTCAAAGTTTAAGGAAATTTGGTCAAAACCGGGGGGAGTTGACCACCACCCCCTCTTTTTTTTTTACAAAAAATGACCAAAAATCACTTTAAAAATGGTCAAAAGTATAATGCTCTACTGCTATAAGAATTCAACCAAATATTTTCAAATTTTTACCGAATGTTGTCCTACCCAAAGACAATCTACTGTTTACGTTTCGTTCTTCTAGACTAGTTCCTATTCACACAAGTCGTCTCAGCCAAGAACCCCCTCTCACCCAATAGTGAAAACTGTTAAAATACCCAAAGTTTAGGCCCAAATATCTCCAATGGCGGAGCATGCTTCAAAAAACGGAGCATACTGTCTAAAAGGTGGTACTTCATACTAACATAATCTGCAAAAAACATCTTTGGGCACTCACTGAATTATTCCACAGGAGGGCTGTAAAAATGTCCACCAAAGTATATGTACTTCTATCTTTTTATTATAACACCCAAACTCGGTAATTTAGACGCAGCAACGGAGGAAAAAATGCCACAAAATGGTTACATATCACACACTTAACTGGACTAGATCCATTTCTATCGAATCGCTTGAAAAAAATTCGCTCACCACAGGGTACCCATGTCCATGTTTTTCATTATAATGCACAAATTCGATAATTGTGACACAACAACAGACAGAAAATGCCGCAAAATGGTTACGCACCATACACTAAAGTGAAATAGAAAATTACGATGTACTTACTTGAAAAAGAATTCGCCTACCACAGCGTACCCACGCTACTTTTTTCATTATAACCGGTGCTAATTTGGTAATAATGACATAGCAACAGACAGAAAATGCCGAACAATGGTTACACATCATAAACTTTAATGAAATAGAACCATTTCAAAGGAATTTTTTCCTAAGCAATCAAAATAACAATAGGCAGCTTAACGATGGCTTTTAATGTTATATAAGTGAACTACGTGACAGGACTTACTCTTCTCTAAGTCAGACACGCCAGTCACAGAACACTATCAAAATGCTTAAATTGTCTGTATTTAAACGTTAGAATGATTGCTTAATGAAAGTTTGTTTTTGTTCGTCTAACAAAAATAATACATTTGCTTAAAACTTGCACGCCACATTGCATCTTGATGCAGAATACTGAAAACAAAATCAACTGTAGTGTGTTTTTTGACCTATGCCCTAAAGAACTGTCCTTTGTAAAAACTATCAAAGAGAAAAGTCAAAATAAGTGTGATCAAACAGATAAACACTCTCATCGAAAGTAAGTTACAGTTCTAGCTCCCTCCTGATTTGAAGCCGTGTTCTAATGATGGGGCCTTCAGCCACGTATGGATCTTCCTCCTCATCTTCACTTTCTCCTCCCTCGGGTACCGATTCTGTTGGTGTTGGCCTCGCCTCTTCTGTTCTATATAGAGCCCCACTCCTGTATAATGCGACCAATCTACTGAAATATCTGGAAATCTGGGTAAATGTCAGCCAATCGTCTTTGGTGAACACCTTCGTTACCTCAGCAGTTCGCATGGACCTCATTCGTGCTGCTACATCCTCAGCCGTTGCTTTATTCCCAGTTTCCTGTCCTTGCAGGAAGACTTCACGCAAAAATTGGCGTACTTTGGGGTGAAATGCATAGACTTTTGGCCTTTTTAGTGCCCCACCCATGTCAGCTGTTGCCGGTGTGTCTTCCGACTGGCTAAGGGAAATTAAGGCAGATGTAGATGTGGACAAGTGAGCTGCTTCCAGAAATTGACTTGCACGTCTTTGCCCACTTTTTTTTATCACGTCGTACGTTAACTCTCTCTCTCTAACGTCAACAGGTGTTTCCCGACATCAAGGTGTCGCTGAAGGCTGCTGTGACTTTAGTAAACTTTTATACAGCCCTCCTCTGGACAGCCAAAGATCGCACTCCCTCCGCCCTTGCCCTTGCCCTTGCCCTTGCCCTTGCCCTTCCCTTCCCCTTGGAGCTACTGCAGGCTGCTGTTGCCGAGTGAAGGAAGGGGCACGGAAGACACCAGTCAGCATGTCAGGACTGCTGAACGCCTAATGAACTTGTAAGTTCGTCTGGCCTTGAGGAATTCCAAGACGTGCTACTAATGCCGCTGTAAAGACCTTTCTGGGTCCAACATTGTGGGCCCGCCAAGCGATGATCGCTCCAGATTTAGTGTACAAGAAGTTGTTAAAAGACTGTATGCCACTCAACGAGTGCTTGGTCATGTTTTGGGCAAATGCTCATGGGACGGAATAAATCTTTAACCCGAATAAACGGCCCTAAAAATTCTCGAAAAAGAAATACGAATTTCCCAGATATTGTTTCTATTGCGAGCGCGGGTTACTCCATTAGGAATAGGCTAGTTTCGAAGTGTGCAGCAACAAAAGAACAGAGTCGAGGTTCAGGGAATAATTTGCATTTTCCTTTGTTATGAACAATACAAAATGCTAATTATTCCCCTGAACCTCGACTCTGTTCTTTTGTTTCTGCACAATTCGAAACTAGCCTATTGACTATGATCAGGTCCCTTGGTGCATTATTTATGCTAAAAATGCTTTGCTGTTATGATTTTCATGTACATTTATCCACTTATTTGATGAATGCAATCAAAACTGGTTCAGCGTTGCTTCCATCATCGAAGATTCACTAACCACCATAAAGTGACAGGAACCTAGACTGAATGAAGCCTTCTTGAGATCTGACAACACAAGCTGTTATCATTGCGCAATTCTTGTTCTCAGTCTTCCAAGCCTTGGACAGCGCGTTGGTGTCTGCATAGTTCGTTATGACTTCACTGAGGCCCAAGCTGGGAAAGACATTTGTGACCGCCCGGACGCCTCAGACACCTGAAGAGCAATGACGAAAAGACAGCCAGTGATATGAAAGCTGCTATCGACTCGCATGGGGGCATCAAAGGCTGCTACTCAGCGGTGAGTAAGGTTGACGAAAAGTCCCGAAACATGACCAAGCACTCGTTGAGTGGCATACAGTCTTTTAACAGCTTGTACACTAAATCGCTTGGCGGGGCTACAATGTTGGACCCAGAAAGGTCTTTTCAGCGGCATTATTAGCGCATCTTGGTACCCCTCAAGGCCCGACGTACTTACAAGTTCATCAGACGTTCAGCAGTCCTGACATGCTGACTGATGTCTTCCTTGACCCTTCCATCACGAGGAAACAGCAGCCTACAGCAACTCTAATGGAACCTATAGCCGCAGAAGGGATTAAGCTTGAAGAGAAGAGGAAGAAGAAGAAGAAGAAGAAGAAGAAGAAGAAGAAGAAGAAGAAGAGAGTGCGATCTTTGGTTGTACAGAGGAGGGTTGTATAAAAGTTTACCAAAGTCACAGCAGCCTTCAGCGACACCTTGATGTCGGGAAACACCTGTTGGCGTTAGAGAGAGAGAGAGAGAGTTAACGTACAATGTGATAAAGAAAAAGTGGGCAGAGACGTGCAAGTCAATTTCTGGTAGCTATATGAAAGCAGCTCACCTGTCCACATCTGGATCTGCCTCAGTTTCCCTTAGCCAGTCGGAAGACACACCGAGCAACAGCTGACATGGGCTGGGCACTAAAAAGGCCAAGAAGTCTGTGCATTCACCACCAAAGTACGCCAATTTTTGCGTGAAGTCTTCCTGCAAGGAGAGGAAACTGGGAATAAAGCAACGGCTGAGGATGTAGCAGCACGAATGAGGTCCATGCGAACTGCTGAGGTAACGAAGGTGTTCACCAAAGACGATTGGCTGACATTTACCCAGATTTCCAGATATTTCAGCAGATTGGTCGCATTATACAGGAGTGGGGCTCTTTATAGAACAGAAGAGGAGGCCAACACAACAGAATCGGTACCCAAGGGAGGAGAAAGTGAAGATGAGGAGGAAGATCCATACGTGGCTGAAGCTCCCATCATTAGAACACGGCTTCAAATTGACCAGGAGGGAGCTAGAACTGTAACTTACTTTCGATGAGAGTGTTTATCTGTTTGATCATACTTATTTTGACTTTTCTCTTTGATAGTTTTTACAAAGGACAGTTCTTTAGGGCATAGGTCAAAAAACACACTACAGTTGATTTTGTTTTCAGTATTCTGCATCAAGATGCAATGTGGCGTGCAAGTTTTAAGCAAATGTATTATTTTGTATAGACGAACAAAAACAAATTTCATTAAGCAATCATTCTAACGTTTAAATACAGACAATTTAAGCATTTTGATAGTGTTCTGTGACTGGCGTGTCTGACTTAGAGAAGAGTAAGTCCTGTCACGTAGTTCACTTATATAACATTAAAAGCCATCATTAAGCTGCCTATTGTTATTTTGATTGCTTAGGAAAAAATTCCTTTGAAATGGTTCTATTTCATTAAAGTTTATGATGTGTAACCATTGTTCGGCATTTTCTGTCTGTTGCTATGTCATTATTACCAAATTAGCGCGTTATGATGAAAAAAGTAGCGTGGGTACGCTGTGGTAGGCGAATTCTTTTTCAAGCAAGTACATCGTAATTTTCTATTTCACTTAGTGTATGGTGCGTAACTATTTTGCGGCATTTTCTGTCTGTTGTTGTGTCACAATTATCGAATTTGTGCATTATAATGAAAAACATGGACATGGGTACCCTGTGGTGAGCGAATTTTTTTCAAGCGATTCGATAGATATGGTTCTAGTCCATTAAAGTGTGTGATATGTAACCATTTTGTGGCATTTTTTTCCTCCGTTGCTGTGTCAAAATTACCGAGTTTGGGTGTTATAATAAAAAAATAGAAGTACGTACACTTTGGTGAAGACATTTTTAGCGGCCCTCCTGTGGAATAATTCAGTGAGTGCCCAAAGATTTTTTTGCAGATTATGTTAGTATGAAGTACCACCTTTTAGACAGTATGCTCCGTTTTTTAAAGCATGCTCCGCCATTGGAGATATTTGGGCCTAAACTTTGGGTATTTTAACAGTTTTCACTATTGGGTGAGAGGGGTTCTTGGCTGAGACGACTTGTGTGAATAGGAACTAGTCTAGAAGAACGAAACGTAAACAGTAGATTGTCTTTGGGTAGGACAACATTCGCTGAAAATTTGAAAATATTTGGTTGAATTCTTATAGCAGTAGAGCATTATACTTTTGACCATTTTTAAAGTGATTTTTGGTCAATTTTTTGTAAAAAAAACAGGGGGTGGTGGTCAACTCCCCCGGTTTTGACCAAATTTCCTTAAACTTGACTGAAGTAGTTTTAAGTGGATCCCTTCAAACTGGCAAAGTTTCATCGAAATCAGTGAGATAGCTTGTGCCACCCTGCCTGGTCCTATCGTGGATGCACTCTTAAATCGACTCTTCGGCAAAGGCAGGCTCATTGCCCATCCGTAGAGGTTGTTCGCGTCCAAATAGGTGATGTAGTTTGTCGGTTCGGCTGGGTTGTATCCTTCGACCATCGGATTGTTCGCCTTCGCGTACCTCTTGCTCTCCATCGATATACCGCTCCTCATTCCCCTCTCAATAAACAGGTGCATGTCCATGTCTGTCAGCAACTCCAGTTTGACGCCTATCTTCTTCAGTAGCGCGTCCCAAATTAAACCTGGCGCGCTGTAGTAATGTGCAAGGTCTGGCCCGTATTTCTCCTGGCAAACTTTTCTAAAATTCTCAAACACGTCCGCCAGCAGCAACACGTCTGTAGCCACATACAAGTCATGGTAATCTCCAAGATTTTGGCATCCAAATGTCGCCCAGACTTCTTTCGCGTGCGCGTACTCTTCATCCGTGATGCTTTTGCCACTCAAACTCGAGTAAAACTTTTCCTTCTCCGGGAGTTCGGTCTCCAAACCTTTCAAACGAGTCCATGTACTCGTATGGGTAGATGCCCTTTTTCAGTAGCAGCCGCCGTTTATTCTCTTCAGCTACTGTCCTATGCATGATTGGGAACCCATCGCTCCCCTTCAACAGCTTGTCAAGGCTGCTCAGCAGAAAATTCACGCTGTTAACAAATCTCAGATTTCCCAGTGAAAATGAGATGTATTTTTCGGTGTTCGTTGGGATGTATTTTAATTTCTCCCTGCACCCTCGCCATCGCTTGCATCAGCAAGTTTCCATCGTAACCTTTCAAGTTGTGGAATAATACCGGTATTGGCACTGTTTTTGCGTTCAGTTTCAGCTTAAAGTTACAGTCATTGTGGGCTGTTCCACGATGTCCTCCCGTCATGTGGTCATGATCTTTCACCGAGTCTTTAAGTTTGGAATAAGCAATGGATCTGCGCAAAACAAACATTTCTCTTGATTGTTTGCGATCCATTGATCTATTTTATCTTTTGGTTTTCTCCTATCTTGCGCCGCACATATTTATTTTTTGCTGCCTTGTGGTAGCATCTTCTGTGGCTTTGTCCGCAGTATTTTTCTGAATCATAATCATATACGGCCATTGAATCACAATACAGATCCTCGACGAGACTTTTATTGCAAATGTGACTCTCAGTCGCGTTCATGTGCTTCTGCCAGTCTTCAGGCATCATGACCAGCTGCCTTTTGTTCTCCATATCTTCACGCATTTCCCTTTCATGATTCTGAAGCCATACGAGAAACGTGAAAACGCGTCTTCCCCTCTGTGTGAAAACGGGCCAAAAGTCGCGCCATCGCTCCTCACGACCATGTACGAAAACCCGCATGGCTCATGCTTCTCTGTTTTCACTGTAAAGCTTCGCTTATTGTCTGACTCGCAGCCGCTTATCTTTCTCAGCATGCATTCAAAGTCGGCATAAACCACGTAGGGAGCTTTCATCTGTTTATGGAAGTTTGTGAAAGACATTTGTTTTCTACCACTTTTGGCATCTCTGTTCTGGTTGGACTTTTCAGAAGCCCTTTACACTCTGGTTTGTGCCTTTCAAGCAGACCTCTCCTTGAGTAGCCGTGAAGGCAGCGTTCGCAGAAACATTTACTGTTGGAATTCTTGCTTTGGTCGAACAATAGGGCTGTAAGTCTTTTCACATAGCTGTAGTGCGTGTTCTCGCCTTGCTTGGTTATCATTAAGTTAATTCTGGGAATGTCCCCGCCTTTTTCGCTCAGCCTGTGAAGGATGACTTGTTCCTTCTCCCATCCAAAAACGTTAATCGCAAGATTCGGGTTCTGCCTCTCCAGCCTGTCAATCTGCGAAACCGGCGTTGGGAAATCAATGCCCGCGAAATTAAGACCGTCTGTGGGATAGCTCGATGGTCTTATCGGGTTTCTGCCTCTTGGTGCGGGAAATAAAGCGGCTCGAAGTGCCCATCTCAGGCACTGGTTATCTCTGTTTTGTATGTTAAGTATCATTTTCTTGTTTTTCAGCTTTTGGGGCAAGACCATATAGCTTCCACTACGCAGTGGTTGATATTGTGCCACGTTGATAAAGGCTTCCAAAATTTATCGATCACCCAACCCGATCCTCCTTGAGACCAGGCTTCTATTTAACCTTTCAATTCATCAATAAACTGATGTAACAAATGATTTAAGTATCTATGTTGTGTTCATTTAAGATTATTGGCTGCATCCGGTTAAAATAATGCTCCATGTGTTGGACTTCTTTATCTCGATTCATAGAAAATCTCACAAGAAGCTCAAATTGTATTCATTTTCGCAAACGTCGATAAATCTTGGTTTTGTTTTTTGAACAAATTTCAAGAGATCTCTGTTGCCTCCTGGAACGCTTATTTTCCATACACGAAGCCATTGATTAAAATTGTTTCTGGTTATTTCAAAATCAAACCTTCTCCTGGGTCTGATGGGGGCTCTGAGCCTTTGATTCTCCTCATTCAAAATCGGACCATAAAACATTTCAAGAACATCTCTTGAAAAATTCGCAGCAGCCATTGTTTCTACACAGACGCTGCATTTCTTCAATATAAATTAATTTTATTACACAAGTTGGCCAACCCATGTTTTACTATGCACACATGGATAATGAGACGTTCTGTTACTGGGGTTGTGTATACCCACCGGCTCGCCTCAAAACTCGCCGGCGGGTGTAACAGAATCCCGGTAACAGAACCCTCATTATACATGTGTGTACATTTCTTGCTCCAAGTTTGAAGAACACTAATATATTCTAGAGATATTCTAGATTGAGTGTTCTAATGTTTTAGTGGAGCCACCTATGACTTCATCACTTTCCTCATTTGCATAATGCAAAAACGTAAATATCTCTATAACGAAAAAAGGTATTCCAAAACTAGGTCCGCAATGCGTACATGTGTCTAGTGCTGGGTAATTGAGTAATGTGTATATGGTTATATCAGGACAACTCGGATTAATATTAATCGGATTAATATTAATCTTAATGATTATTATAATCCAGTAATAGATTATTATAATCCAGTAATAGATTATTATAATCTATTACTGACGTTTGAGCCGTGCCTTAATCAATTAGGATTAATATTAATCAGATTAATATTAATCCTAATATTAAATCCAGTAATAGATTATTATAATCCATAACTGAGCTTCAAGCCGTACCTTAAACGATTAGGATTAATATTAATCTGATAAATATAATCCCACATCGCTCAAATTTGTACAAGTCTCTCAATAAAGAAAATATTCTATTCTAACCACGACGAATTTGCTACTAGTAGTTTGTGAACAAAACCCTTAATTACATTTAGTCAATAACCGCACTCCTTATTATACGTTATTTTATTTTAGTAGTAGAAGTCGGCAGTTGATATGCCGGCTCCGAACCTCGAAACAGTTAATGTCTTTGGGGTTGTCGCGATTCCTACCAGCTGGTAGTTATTCCCTTTCTTAAGGTCCCCTTTCTTGTAAAAACACATCCCGACCGCACGGATTCGATGGCCCAGAGGCGCTTGTTCCTTTTCATTTACTACTAGGCTCAACATCGCTACCAGCTCTAACATATGCAAGTGATCGTGTGACTGATGTGATCAGTGTTATGTCTCGTCAGTCCCTTGTTCTGCTTGTTCAGCGTGTAATGTCTGTAGTTTGTCTGTCATAGCTCTGGTCTGGATTATAATAAAGATTAATATTAATCCGGATGATTATTATTAATAATAATCTAATCCTTCCAAGTTTTTGCCGTGCCTTAATCTATTACTGGATTATAATAATCTATTACAGGATTATAATAATCTATTAATGGATTATAATAATCTATTACCGGATTATAATAACCATATTATAATCTATTATTATTATAATGAGAATAGATTCTATGTCTGCTTGAGTAAGACTTTTTACTTCGACAGTATCGCTAGTAAGCTTAGCAGTTTGGTGAATAGCATCCTCAAATAAAGTAAGATCTATTCTGTCATCATTTGTGCCTTGAAATAACACTTGAGCAAACGAGTGTGCTTTAGAAGCTGTCTGCTTTTACTTGAAATGGCACTTGGCACATTCTATAAAAGCATGTTCAGGACTGGGATCAACCTTTTTATTGCACTTGCAACAGGACAGATAGGTAGCAGCTTGATTAACTCCAATTATTTTTTCATTAACTGTGGTACTTTCAAGGACTGTAAATGGAAGAACGTCTTGAAATTGTGAGGCAGATTCAACTGTGGAGCCAGATTTAGCATCTGATTTTGTGCTTTCCATAGTTAGTAGTGTTAAAAGTCGGAATATCCAAATCACTGTTTCTTAGTGAATAACTAGTGCTTTTCCGCTTAAATAGTTCGTTAACAATACTCGGTGCAAGGCCATGTTTTACTTTGTACATTAATATAGCGATGTCTTGTAGTCTGCGATTTAGTAGTGAAGGTAGCTCTGCGCGAACCAGAAGGTTTTCGTATGATTCTGAATGGGAGTTAAATACTGCTCTAAGTGCGCGTTCTTGAATCCACTCTATCTTTCTGCTGTCAGAAGATCTACAGTAATGCCATACCAGATGGCAATATGTTAAGTGAGGCAGGATGGATGATTTGTGGATTATAAGTTTTGCTTGCATAATTTAATTGTACATACATTATTATTATTTTCAATTTTTGTGTCTTCAATTGGTTGTGAAAACTAAATACATTGACACATTAATAAAGCTTTTTACTTGTTTACTTTTTACTTCAATGCGAAACTTCTTAATTTTCACTTCAAATTTCTAAGTTTATGTTTTATTATCATAATCAGTTATTGCCTTCAATGTTTTTGAATTTATTTGAAACAAGCCGCCAAGTGCATAATTACGGTACTAGAATAGCGAACAATTACCGGCCACATTTTTGTCGCACTAACATCAAACAGTTTACAATTCTTTATCAAGGTCCAAAAATCTGGAACTCTCTTCCTGGATCAATTATTAATTCATCTAGCTATTTGAACTTTAAGAAAAATATGTTAGGGTTTCTTTTTAAAAAAAAAAACTGAGTTAGTTATGCCGCACAAGCATTGCGTAAGATTATTTAGATTAATGATAGGCATATGAGGGGGCCCCTCTTATAAGCCTGGTGGTTTCTTGGGGTCTCCTCGCCACAGTTATTGCTATAGTAAAATTCATTCCTCTTTACTTACATTTAAACGACTTTTTTTACTGTTACTCTAATTTGTAATATGTATATAACTGTGTGGCAAATAAACATTCATTCATTCATTCATTCATTCACTGGGGAGCTTGCTTGACTCAGGCTTGTAAATCTCTTCAGTTTTGGTGGCGAAAAGCACACGACGTGGACAGTTTTTTCTTTACCTTGAAGTTGACAGTCAAAGTAACTGACCTTTTTAGTGGAGAAATATTGTTAATGTATCCTACAAACTCCGTGGTGCCTGATCACATAGGTATTTCTGTGTGGCAGACACATCAGGTATCTGATCACTATTCTCTCTCTGTCCAGTACCACTGGGTATTTGGTCAGCCAGGTCCACCTGTCTCGTAACGCGAGATATTAGTATCTGAACTGAATTGAAAGAGAAAGAGATATTGTCAAAAAAGAAAGAAAAAAGAATAAAAATATGAGGACTGGTGATAAAAATATACATAACTCGCAAAGCAACTGTAAACATGTAAAACATCTGTTTTCTACAAGTTTCGTAAAGTAGAGTTTTGAAGGAATATGGCAGTGCTTTTAGGCTTTGCTAAATCTGTACAACTATCACTATGCATACTATTTCAATTTCATCATGTTCTTAGACCTTTATGAAATGTTTGTTTTACAACAAGGTCACGTTATTTGAATAAATGCACATATTGCTTTATGGTCCGTGAAATATGTTTCTAAAATATGTATATTGACTTCTGATTCAGGCAACCCTTGGGTGATATTAACAAGATTACGAGTTCTAGTATGACTTTGTCGGAAGGAAATCGCCACAGCTTTCGTAGATGTTTGGCTAATGAAAGGTGTTTTCACATTAAATCCTTCAGCGGCGAAAGATTTTCTGCCGTTTACATTTCCCTGACAGGGCTTATTTAATCCCTCAGCGGGCTTTGTTATCCTCAAAAGGGGCTCAATATTTTCCATAACGGGCATTTCTTTCCCCAAGTGGGGCTCATTTAATTCCCGGAGAGCCCTTTCTTTCACCAAATGGCGCTCATAAAGCGTAATTTGTATCCTCTTCGCAGGCGGTCGCAAAATTGTAGCATGGAGATTCTGTCGGCACCAAGTACCTTGATCTTGAACTTTGAAGCACCTTTCGAAACCTTTCATTCGGCCGGATTGACACATACTTCGAAAGCTGTGGCATACTGAGAAAATACGTCTTAAGAAATTCATCACAAAGTAAGAAACTAACAGGTAACTTATCGATAGGACAACTCGTATCACACACCTCGAAGAACGCAACGAAAGCAAATCGTCATAAAAAGTTTATGTAGTTTTCGGGAGTTGTCTTGGAAAGCACATGGTGTTGACGCAATATGTCGTCTCTACTAATACACATTCGATTGGTTCCGATTGTCATCGGTTGTTTATTACGGGTCACGAAGAAATTACGAGTGATTATCGACGATATTACCCTCCTGGTACCCAGTAAAGAATGTTTCATGTAATGTGTCACATAGGAGAAACCCCACTGGAACTTCATTCGTATGACGTAATAGTTATCCACCATATATGAAGCACTTACCAGAGGATTGTAGCATTTTCTCATAGTGTCTGTGCTTCGCACTAGACACAAAAAGGAAATCGCCATTCTTCTTTATTTTGAAAAGCCTTTCAAATAAGCAGCAATTATTTTTACTTCATGGGAACTTGAACGGTCTCTGTTTTTCATCCAATTTTCCTTCCTTCACAGTGGTGTCGGGAAGAAAATTCAAGTTAACTGGAACAACCAATTTTCGCATTCAAGGTGGAGAGGTCATTACAGTAAAGGGTACAGTGACTTAATGTTCTTTTGCTTTAGACCAAGTTTCCTCACGACAATTAGGATGATTTTTTTCAAGGTTTTTGAATCTAAGCAACGAATTCTTGATTCAATCTATAGTAGTTTCTAATGAAAATAGAAAATCGTATCTACATCCTTGGAAATTACAACTAGCCAATCAGAACTTGACGCAAAAACTCACAACGCCCAGTGCTGCATGGAAAAGGACTATCTTCTTCCTCTTTTAATAAAGTCTGAATTGCTTATGATCTAATATCACGCTGGTTACTTAAAATAAGCAATTAATCTAAATCTTAACACCTGATATTAATCTTGCTTGTAATCTTCAATTTAGCTTGTTCCGCTCTCAGTTTGCGTGGGCGAGGACAAACAGGGCCGAATGCAAACGAGGCGGGCACGAATGCGAGGGTGATCTGTCAAGTGACTGGGCCAGGCTATCTTCAATTAAAAACTAAATCAATATGCATATTCTTTTTTCTATTGTGGTAGGTTACTACAAATACTGCCGTGCATCGACCAATTGTCCTTCTTGTTTGCGACAAGTTTACCTGAACCTGTTCAGCACAAGCAAATGTCTTGCGAGCAGGTCGCCGCTAGACTGTAAAGAACATCACTTCACTCGCGTATACATCGCTCCAGGAATAGCGGGCATCTATGGTATTAAGGTACTGATTTATGAACCAATAAAATCGAAGGGATAACAAACATTCAAAACAGTTGGTTCTGGAAAGGGGTCTATGTATGCATAAAATGTACAAGAGTTATATACCTTCAGCACTCTTCTCCAGCCGCATGAATGTCTTGATACTCTTTAAGAGCACAACACAACAAACAGCACGAACAAGGCTTCTAGCCCCAAAGCACTAACAGTTGCTAACAAGCAAAGTATTTACAAGCTTTTGAGGGCTGCTACACCTCTCTGTGCAACCTAGAAGAGGAGAGGCCAGGGTTAGGTTAGAGTTAGGGTAGGGTTAGGGTTCAGATCCCGGGATCAGTTGAAAACAAAATCTTAAAATAAGAAATACATATTTACTGTAATAATTGCGCGAGTCTTCCTCAAAGGTCTATTATTTCTCTGATCCTCCCTTTCTCACTTTGGTCTCGTGTCAACAGTACCTCATGTTCATTACATTCGTCCGTGCTTCGGCCCTTTAAAGCATCCACTAGGGGCAATGAGGCCTCGGTGAAAGTGGAGCATAGCTGTAACTAGTATACCGTTTTAGTAGGCAAAGAAAACTACAAAGTTCATTTTTAGGCCTCTTCCACACTAGTGAACCTTCAAGATGACGAGTTTGCGTGCCGCTTGCGTGCCTCGCTATATTACTTGTAGCGGGTGTAGCGTATTCCGCGTTTTCATAAAACAGTAAAAAGAACGCTGACAGACAATGAGTCACCACAATCATGGTGAGGGCCTGGCAACGTATGGTACAGGTACCTTGTTGTACAGATAAACAATAAGGTGTTGTGTTTTTAGATGCAGGAGAAGCTTGCGTATAAGTGTAACCCAAACCTCGTATCAAGCAAAGGACTTCTTGTTGGCACGGTCATGGTTCAAGGTTAGTAAACAGAAGATATCTGTACACCTGCATAAGTGATATCATTGTTAAACAATAGATACGCAACGTTCAATCAAGTCGCGTTAGATCTGAAAACACCTTATTGATGATTGCCACACTGAGCCATACAGCTTGTTCTGTAAGGTAACGATTTGGCAATAAATAGCATTGTAGCCATGGATTTTGCCATAATACATGCTGCGATTGAGAGATATATAACATGACATAGACGTACCACAGATATTTTAAGAGGAAATAAGGATAATCCAAGCACTTTAATATTTTAATCCATGAAAGTAATGGAAGCTAAGAATGTTTATAACAAATTGGGATTTCGTACCCAATGCAAGTTGACAAGTTTACCAAACCGGAATTTCATCGCGTACGCCTTTATAGAAAAGCACTTCGCTTACACACGATTTTAACAGATTTATCCTGACAACTATGTCTTCAAGGCGTGGGCCTATTTCTCAAGTGATCTATTGAAAAGAAATTCCCGGTGTATGATTGGTTACGTATGACGTGTTATGCCTGTGACGTATATGTATGTGGTGACTCAGGTCACGATTAAGATACTGTTGCTTAGCAACC
>JAHPZR010011274.1:0-23783 GCA_019787425.1 Platygyra sinensis | reverse complement strand
GTGCTAATATAAACATAAATATCGATCAAATTAAGGGGGATGATGATGATGATGATGATGATAATGATGATGTCAATTTTGGTCAAAAGTGATGACGTCAGAAGTGGAAGAAAGGCCGTGTCTGTCTGCGCGCAGCCATGTTTTGAACAAATCATATAGTTTTTATTTCCTCATGTTTGAACACGATGAACTGAGATTCCTTTGCTTAAGGAACTCAAATGTTTATAGACAAATTTAATTACAGTGCTAATATAAACATAAATATCGAGCAAATTAAGGAGAGGATCAAAAAATAATCAACCAATCATGTGAAATTCTTGCACTAGTTGCAACTTATAATAACCGTACAAGGTGTGTGAATCTGCTTTCAATGTATGGAAATAGAAGTCAACTAGAAATTGAGATGTGATCTTCGCAGTTGTAATCGCAGTTTAAGCAATTGCAAATTTTAGCCCGAAAATTCGAGCCTATGGTCTCTAGAGCAGCGCCGATGATCACATCCCAGTTTCACGTAGTTCAAATTAATTACATTTCAAGAACTAAACTAACTATTAAATCAATGCTTTTCTGAAGAAATGTAGACTAAGAATAGTTCCTCTTTTGCTTAGGCTATCAAGCGAATCCGCGAATAGACCGCAAGGGAAAAAAATGGCCCTTCTTTGGGTCGAGGAGCACTTCTTGTCCCCAGGATAAAATGTTCGCATGGCCCTCTTTTTCTTGCGGTTCTCTTCTGCGTCACACTTGATAGACTAAGCGAGAGAGTGACTACTCGTAGTCTAGATGAAATGATAACTTTGAAACTATAGTGCAGAACACAATCCAAATTAAGTAGCTCATTACCTTAGATAGTTCTGTTGGATCTGTTTTAGTATTTTCTAAAACTGCTTGAAGGACTGCATTTGCTATCCGCTCTGCTTTGTTTAGATCCCCATCTTTGATTGCATTATTAAAGTCGCTGTTGTTTGCAGTGAAACATTTTGCGATGTGCTGTGGACTCAACAGCCCTGGAAATGGTTGAACCTACAGAAATATTCAGGTGTAATATGTAACAACAATTTTTCTTGTTGAAAGTGACAACCTGTTATTTGAAATGCATGTATGGTATTCATATGTAATGTGATGGAAGAGTTAATATAGTCAACGATATACTGTACCTGCACAGACAATTGATTTGTTGAACCAGATACTCCATTCTTATCAGTCACTGTGACATTGACCTTCACGGTATAATTCGAAGAAAAGTTTCCAGATGGCAGCCATGAGCTAACACTACTATTCGAGCCATCGTACAACAGCCCATGTAGACCATTCTGTAGTTGATATTGAAACTTGTAAGACAGGGGGTTGCTGTCACTTTCCCAGTCACTACAGCTCAGTTTAAAAACAGTCATTAGTGATGTGCCATTTGATGGAGTGATGGAACATGTTCCAATTGTAGGTGGTGATGCAATGGAGATATCGTGAGCACTCATTCCTTGTTGACCGTCCATTGCTTGAACAAACACAGCCAGCCGGTAGTACTTTCCACTATCAAAGGAGTCCTCTTTGATTACGATACTGCTAGAATCAAGGGGTGTAGTTGTGATCAATTGCAAATCTTTCCTTTTCCTCCAAACATTGTCACTATTTGTGGCAGAGGTGTTTTGTTCGTAAAGTATCCATTGGTATGAAGATATATTGGAGCACTGCGGTCCATAGCACTGTGATTGGATACTTAGTTTAACTGATGGACTGATTTTAGGCTCACAATTTATTATACACCTGAAAATCACATGGAAAAACATATCATTTCATGTATAATGCCTTTGAACAGCTTTTATTCTAGGAAGGAGGTAGGACCTGCCCTATCATATGAAACAAACAAGCAATGTTTGAGTAACGGCGCTTGTTTATTTCATTGCTATGTGGTAATAAGCAGTTCTTTCTTCTCATGGATGTCATGCTAATACAACATTTATTTATTCTCGCCAGTGGCAAAAGAAGTTCCAATGAAAGTAAGAAATTAGAACTAAAAGTACTGAAGTGAACCAGGGTATCAATAGCGAAGCGCGCAAGCGACGTATTAACTCAGACAAACAAAACAGAATGGTGGAAAATTTGAAGCATTTTCAAGCGCATAAACAAGTGTTCCTAAAACAATTTTTTAAACGAAAATCTGGCCTTCATTTTCCCCCTGTTTCTCTCAGAAAACATTTATTTTGTCTGATTCTCGACGGGTTCCAATAATTTGCATTCTGTTCATCATCAGAGAGATCAACTCTGACATGCCTATCTATATATACACAGAACAAATGCTGGAAAAAATCAAATGCCCCGAGCGGGATTCGAACCCACGACACCCCGATCTCATGAAAGGTGCTCTAACCACTGAGCTACCGAGGCAACCACAATGGAGTGAGTCGAATATAAGCTACAAAGGAACATAGATTACCAGACATTTGCTCCCAGGCCTCTCGGACTGGGAATTACTTCTGTTGATCGTCGAGACAATGCTCATCGGACCAGATGTTGTAGATGTTGTTGTGTTGTGTTGTGTTGTGTTGTGTTGTTGTTGTTGTAGATGTTGTTGTGTTGTAGGTTAGAGCACCTTTCATGAGATCGGGGTGTCGTGGGTTCGAATCCCGCTCGGGGCATTTGATTTTTTCCAGCATTTGTTCTGTGTATATATAGATAGGCATATCAGAGTTGATCTCTCTGATGATGAACATTGTTCGAAATATGCCGTGTTACATTTTATGTGTATGATCTACAACATCTGGTCCGATGAGCATTGTCTCGACGATCAACAGAAGTAATTCCCAGTCCGAGAGGCCTGGGAGCAAATGTCTGGTAATCTATGTTCCTTTGTAGCTTATATTCGACTCACTCCATTGTGGTTGCCTCGGTAGCTCAGTGGTTAGAGCACCTTTCATGAGATCGGGGTGTCGTGGGTTCGAATCCCGCTCGGGGCATTTGATTTTTTCCAGCATTTGTTCTGTGTATATATAGATAGGCATATCAGAGTTGATCTCTCTGATGATGAACATTGTTCGAAATATGCCGTGTTACAATTTGCATTCTATTTTAGACTTTGCACGCTTCGTTATTGCATCTAAAACCAGCAACAAGCATTGATTTGGGACCATTACCAGTGAAGAATTGATAAAAAGAAATAAATTCAATAAATAAATAAATGAATAAATAAATAACTGAAAAATCCATTAACGTCCTATGTTTGTCTGTTGTGTCTTCTGAGGCATGTGTTGTTAATCTGATTAGAGTGATTTCACAAACCCCGATTCTTATATGCTAATTGGAATCTTTAAAGGCTAATGTGCAAGAAAAATAGAGCCAGTACACCGTTCTAATTTAGAGATGGTTTCCCGCACACACAAACAACAATCGAAAAGAAGTGTGCTCGATCTCATTACAATCTGGGGTCTCGTTTGAAACTTGAACCGATTAAGAACGGCTCGGCGGCTATGCGCACTGAGAAAAACAGAGCCAAAAACATGAACTATAATTTAGTGGTCAAAATGCGTTACACGAACATCAATCAGTTCAGTTAAATAGCTGAGAACTGCCCGACTAGAATAAATATGGAGAGAAGACATGGCTTCTTTCCTCCTTATTTCTTGCACTTGTCTAAATAGGTATTCACTTTTGCGAGCAAGTCGTTCACATTGTTCATGGTGTCCATGGCTTTCTGACACATTTTTTGATGAGCAAGTTGTACTTTTTTGGCGTGATCAATTTTTAGTCTTAGTTTTTAAATACTAGGTTATATAGGTTTTTAAGTATTTAAGGTTAATGTGACCGGCTCTTTAGAAGACCACTTTTTAGTGAAATGATCTCGTGGATAAAGTTTCTATTCTAGTCTATCAATCTATCGCTTCTTCTTCTCTTGTCTGCCATTCTCTTCTTCGGAACTATCCAGTGATGAAGCGACCAATTCATTGCCAAGTTTCCTTTTAACAGCTTCTGCTTTTCGTTGACTTGGGGTCATTAGCGTGGAATACTTTGTTTGCCTACGCAGGGGTTTGGTCTAGACCCGTCGACATTGTTGGCTGGTTGACAGGTTGAGCCAATCGCAAAGCATTCTTAATTATGTTGCGCATTCTCCCCGTCAAGCGATCTGTTGATTGCTCAGGGTACATCCTTACAACGTGGTCAGGCAATCCCGCCTCAATGACTCTTTGTTTGGCAAAGAGCAACACCTCCTTTCAGTCCTTGCCGTGGCAAAGGTTATAACATTACACAATGAAGCGTTTTTTTTTCATTTTCTACGATGGAGATGCGTTTCCTTTGAGCACCTGTTTGATGAATCAAGCGAAAGGAAGAAAGGCCTTTAGAAAATTGGTTCTGGCCGGCGGGAATGGGAACACTTAGTTTCTAGTAGTCTATTTGTCGCAATATTTGTAAACAATACCAGCTGAAATTTTTACCTTTCTCCTGGTTGTTTTCAGAACGCACCGACTCTTCGTCTCCTGCGTCCAATGGGCGCCACAAATTTGATATTTTGAAAAAAGCCCTGCTTGCCACTTCTTAAAAGGATGACTGCCAGCGCAGAAAGACGTTTATTTATTTGTTTATTTTTTTATTTTGGCGCACGTGCAAAATATGTAAATTCTGTGATGTTATTTAATCAGTTACAAATTGACAAACAATTCACTACTTGCACAATACCATAATGCACCTCTTTAAAACCCCCCCCCCAAAAAAAAATTTTGCATACTCATTGTTTGCAATTTCTCCTGGGACATGAACATGTCCCAAGAGTAATCTAAAACAATGCCTATGCAAATTTTTAGAGGGTAAAAGAGGTGTATTATGGGATTTGTGCAAGTAGAGAATAGCGAAATTAAACTTATCAAATCCGCATTTATAAATTTACCTTGGAATCATTGTTGCAAATAAAAATGGACGTACACTCTAGTTTTTCTATAAGAATATATTTTATAAGAATATCGAGGCTGAAATTTGCGGAATTTTAAGAATATTTTAAGAATAAAGCCGAGACAGAGATTTTGAAAAGGATAGATATAATTTTGTGTGTTGAAACACCTGTAAATTAAATACATGTACAATACAATTTTATGTTTTTAACTTAATCGTATAAAATTATTCCTTTCTCTGAACGGCGAAACTAGCGAACAAAACGAAAAAACCTGCACTAGCTATAGCAAAATATTCAACGCTAATGACAGTTCGATAAAAGGTCATGTAATACATATGTACAGTACTCAGCACAAAAGACACGGATGATAAACTATTAAAACCGCAAAAAGAATTAAAATGTCAAGTGTCGTTAGCTATAATTTAAGAAAATCGGCAGAAAAATAAGAATATTCACCCTGAGCCGGAAAAACAACAACAAAAAAAGAGTGTACAAGAGATCCAAGCGGAGGTGTTAAATATATTGGCGTTTGTGTGGCTTTAAATTACTTTACAGCCTCCATTAGACGATGGCACTGTATGAATACTCAACTAGTGGTGGACAATGAAGGACATATCCGCTTTGTTCAGGCTGGATTCCTAGGCAGCACGCACGATGCGGTTTCATTTCGACTCATGTAACCTATTTGTCCATGGCGCAACCTGGATCTGCCACCTAATGCAAAGCTTCTGGCTGATAAGGCGTATCCAGATGGGTATCCGTAAAGGCTAACAAGATGCTCTTATTAAGTCGCAGGGACTGAAGGCGAGCGCGAAGGTTTAACGCGCTCCTCTCCAAGGGGAGGGTAAAAATAGGACACATTTTTAAGGAAGTGAAAACCTACAAAGCAATAGGTCAGATTTGGCGGCACCCACGCTGGCTCATGCCTGTGTGCGTGGAGTTAGTTGCTCTTTTATCTGAAAGAAGAGTGAGACTCTTCAAAACAGTCCAGAAGATACAGTGAAAAGTATCTTCATCAGTTTTCCAAAAATGCGCGCACGTTCTATTTTAATACGTA
Organism: Platygyra sinensis; assembly: GCA_019787425.1. Taxonomy (NCBI): domain Eukaryota; kingdom Metazoa; phylum Cnidaria; class Anthozoa; order Scleractinia; family Merulinidae; genus Platygyra; species Platygyra sinensis. Next base: position 17,850 of record JAHPZR010011274.1, on the reverse strand, counting down.
TTGAACTTTCTATAGACGGACAGCAATTTTGAATGCTAGCACGAAGTTAATTCCTGTTTGAGAACGTTGTGGCGCGTGCACGTCGCCATCATTTATTTTTTTAAACTTTCGAACTAATAGCAGACAAGAAATAACTTTCAGATAGAAAAACACAATTTTAAATTTGCAAAACATGTTTCGGATGATCAATATCCATCGTCAGTTGTGAATACAAGTGAACCGCTAGTCGGTGTTATATAAAGATAGCTAATAAAATGTATGAATACTAATTAAATAACAACGTGAAAGTGATGTAATAGAGAATACAATGATGAGAAGACAATGGTGAGAAGACAATGGGTTGTCCATACCCATTGTCTTCTCATCATCGTTGTGATATAAGACGATGAGTGACGATTAACATTCAGAGAGTTGATTATATTACTTTTAAGGAAAAAATGAAGTTACTTCGGCAAATTACGAACGAGTTAATTGGTCAGGAAGAAATTGAAATGTTCATACATCAAAAAGCAAAACCACGAAAGGAAAGGACAACTGCCAGTGAAACGAAAACATTTCAGTGATATTTGTCGTCAATAAACAAAGCAAGTATAGCAGAAGTTTTGAACTTACCGGCTACTGTCCTTGACCAGTTATCGGCAAAGTTTTTTTAAGATATCGGAAAAGGGATGGCGACGATTATGAACCTGACACGCTGTCGGGTTTCAGCGGGTTTGCAGCGAAGTATACATGAGAGTTTCCTTTCCGAAGGCAGGTCTCCCGGCCTTCCACTGTTCTTTCACCATTCAAAAGGCAATAGGTGACACCAGAGCAGTACAGCAGTGAACATCAACAAATTATCTTGCTGTACATGTAACACAAGCCAGTTTAAACATCTTCAAGGAACATCAGATTTAAACAGCCGAGTGTTTTTTCTTTTCCGGTGTGGACATTCGCAGCATCTCTGAGCGCCAGTTCAAGATCCTTAACGGGCCAGTAATTATGATCCAGGAAACTCAGAAAAGGCGAAGAGCTTTCATCGAAAGTGACGACGAAGAGTAGTGCTGATTCCGTTCAAATTGCATTTTCTTTTACCGACACGGCCGCACGGCTTTTGAGCAAGGTTGAAGCCCTTTTCTGTCGGAATTGACGTTTGGCGGTCGATTCTTGAGAATGTCGATGAAAATTCTCTCGTCATATAGTAACACAACTGTACTAAAATACTTTTTGCGGCCGTATTGATCATTGTTTTCCAAAACTGAATTTATTTTCTTGACGGAGTACGCGTCAGTTCGCTGAATTGATTTGAAAAGATGAATGAATACATAAGCGCGCGCATTACCGGATGTGAAGTACCGACTTCCCCTTGAATTTAGATTTTTTCTCTCTTTAGAGCCGTTTTGTTAGCCATATAATAAACAACTTAATAACTTCGACCGCTCGGTCGTTACGGGAATATCTCAAACCTCGGCCTACCGTATTGATCTCGCTATCGCTCGGTCAATACGGCAAGGCCCTCAGTTTGAGATTTTCCCGTAACGACCTCACTCTCGGTTATTAAGTAGTTAATAATGCCCGCTCAGCAGCCAATAAGAGCGAGGGTACTATTGTAGCCATATAATAAACCAATCTAAGCGCTTACTCTATCATAACTTTAAAACACAAGGCATTCATGGAAATCAGGTTTTATCGTGGTAAGTTAAATAATGTTAGGATTGGAATTTTAGGTTTAGGATCTTAGACATTTTATTGTACTTGCTGAATTTTTACCATGTAGGGAACTTTAATGAGTCTGTCAGTCAATTAGTGCCGAATCGGTGTCAAGAAAGATTCACCTATGTCAACTTCTATGGATTATCTGGGAGTCTTTTGGATAAATGTCATAAGAGTCTTATATTCTTCAGGATGTGAAGAAACGGCGCAAAGGGTCAATTTTAAAACTAATTTGGTTCTTGTATGTCTATTTTTTTTTGGCATCTTATGGGAATTTTATTTGAATATTTGACTCATTTTTGTGGTTAAATCGAAGTTTACTTTCTGAACCATGTTGTTTTTAAGATCTAGGAGGTAAAGCTAGTGACCTCAGGGATTTTAACTTGTTTAGGTTTGTATCTGTTACTGAGGTTCTGGTCGGGCATCGAAACCCTGGCTGGCACCGACAAAATATTGAAGAAAATCGGGGGGTTTTCCTTGGGGGTTTGAGGCCTAAGAGCGAAAGAGGTATGTGGCTCCAACTTGCGTTACCACAGCTTTCATGTAGTCTTTTTAGCCGACCTTAAGGGCGTTGTTCATTATTTCGAAATCTGGTAGGTCTAGTCCGCCCTTAATTTTCGGACCAATCATTGTGGTGTGTTTAATTTTAGGTTTTGCATTCCACCAACGCTGCAAATTGTGACGGGAAAGTGAGTACAGATGTATTGTAGACTAGCTTAGAAAGAGCGAGGCTTTTGAGAGTGGTAATTCGACCATACAAGGTAAGGTTTCTTGCCCGCCAAAGGTTTAGAAGGTTCTTCATAGAGTTTAATTTTTCCTCGAAGTTTTTTTTTTTGAAGGAAACGTGTTCATTATAAGTGAAATAGATTCCTAGTGCATATATCGGTTCCGAAGGCCAAGCTATATCAAAGGGTGTCGTGGTGTTATTTCTACATGACCCTAGCCACATTCCTTCAGTTTTGGACTTGTTTAATTCTAAGCCTGAAACGTCTCGGAAAATGCGCAATAATTCAAAAAGGTTTTCCGCTGAAGATGTATCGGAAACGAAAGCAGTAGTATCATCCGCATATTGTGATATTTTATATTCCTTGTTATAGATTTGTATTCCCTTGATATTATTATTATTTCTGATTGCTAGTGCTAAAATTTCGGGGCAAAGAACAAATAGAATACCAGATAGAGGACAGCCTTCTTTGCAGGTTAAAAAACTCCGAAGCGTGCCCATTGTTAATAACACAGCTGCTGATATCAGTATAGAACGTTTTAATCCACTTTCGGATTTGAGGACCGAAGTTGAAAGCTTCTAGAACTTTAGCAAGGAAGTTCCAGTCTACAGAATCAAAAGCTTTTTTGAAATCGATAAAAATTGCCATACCGGAAATGTTATTTAAAGATGTCATTTTCATTATGTCTTTCACTAGCCTTATATTTTGGCCGATGTATCAGCCTTTAACATATCCGGTTTGGTCTTCATGTATCAGTTTCGGAAGAACTTTGGATATTCTTTCTGCTATTGTCTTCGTTGCTATTTTGTAGTCGACATTAAGAAGTGATATTGGTCTCCAGTTTTCCAAGAAAAGCCTATTTTTTCGTTTCTTGGGTACAACTTTGATTATTCCTTGTCTTTGGGTTATATTGAGATGACCAAGTATCAAGGCTTGATCGAAGCTTTGAACCATTTCCTCTCCTAACAAGGACCAGAAATGTATATAAAATTCTACTGTGAATCCATCACTTCCTGGATATTTACCTTTGGAGCTAAGTTTTAGGGTTTCAAAACATTCTTCTTTCGTCAGTGGCCTTTCTATTTCTTCCAATTCGACTTCGTTTAAGGTTTGGATTTTCAAAGAACAATTTATCGTTTAGGTTTTCGCGAGGTACAGCCGTGTAAAGGCTTTTATAAAACAGCATTTGATATTTTAAAATTTCACCTGCATTCGTTATTTCGAGGCCATCCTGGGTTTTAAGTTTCGAAATATATGTTTTGGCGCTTTGGCGTTTTTCTAGATTCAAAAAATATTTAGTACTTTTTTCACCTTGTTCATGCCACCTTGTTCTACTTCTAATGATAGCTCCCTTGGTTCTGTACTCGATGATCTTGTTAAGCTCTGATCTGAGCCTATATAATTTAGTAATGTTCTCTTTTGACCTGTTTTTAGCAAGGGCTTTCGTTAAAGCATCAATTTGATCCGAAAGATATTTCTCTATATTCCTGCGCTCTCTGTTTTTCCTTTTTGAGTACTTCACGCAGAAACCTCTCATTTCCATTTTTAACATGTCCCAGTAAAGACCTTTGTTGGTAAGATAGTTGTATTTCTTCTTATACGCAGGTATCGCATTATGAAGTTGTTCAACAAAGACAATATCATTCAGCAGAGAATTATTAAACTTCCAAAATCCAGGTCCTCTTTGAGCGTAACCTTTAGACTGAAGTGTCAGGGCTATAGCAGAATGGTCTGTTAATGTGGAGCTCTTCATTTCGGTATTACCTACGATGCGTGGCAATTCTTTATAAACTAACCAGTAATCTAATCTACATTGTACTTTAAAGGCCTTGTCGCGCCAAGTGAATTGCGATTCATTAGGGTGCTGACATCTCCAGACATCTTCAAGTTCTTATAAGTCGCACAATTTGATAATCTCGCTAATTACATTGTTTTTCCTTTCCACTGCAGCCCCGCCAAGTTTGTCACGTGGTGTTAGAGCGCAATTGAAATCCCCGCCTATTATAATGTTAATCTCTGAACGTTTCCTGAGAACGTTTAGAATGCTCGAGAAAGAGGTTTTTTGATCAGAGTTATTGTTGGGGCTGTAGATGTTACACAATTGGAAGTTGGTATCAGAAATAATTATTTGAAGAAGTAAATATCTGCCGTTTTTATCGGTTTCAATGCTGCTTACCTGAGCAGCGAATTTGGGATTGAAAAGAATCATTACACCTCTCGAATGACTTGTACCATGACAGAAATAAATTTAGCCACCCCATTTAGATTTCCATATGCTTTCTATGCTTTCGGTTGAATAGGTTTCTTGCAAGAATGTTATATCAAATTTAATGTTGTGCAGCCATCTAAAAAGCTGTCTTCGTTTGCGTGTTTGATTTATCCCTCTGACATTCAAAGAACAAAAAGAGACTTTAAACGGAGTAGTCATGTCTTTAGCTCGTCACTGGCTAAGATGTGAAGCGACTGCTTTTTTGGAAAAATAAATAGGCTAATCGTATTTTAACGAAGATCCTACCGAAGACATAAACAAGCGAGTCCGTTTCTACCTCAAGAGGTTACTGGCTGATAAAATTATAGATAAACAAACCCACCGTTACCTAACTCCGGAAAATCCCAAAGCTGGCCGTTTCTATATCCTACCAAAAATCCACAAACCTGGGAACCCTGCACGGCCCATCGTGCCAGCGAATGGACATCCTACTGAAAAAATCTCGGAGTTTGTTAGTTTTCATCTAAATCCTTTAGTACAAAACATTGCCCTCCTATGTGAAGAACACCACCCATCTCCTCAACAAGCTGCAAGATTTTGACGACATTCCTTCTAATGCTTTACTTGTCACCCTCGACGTATCGTCCTTATACACGAACATTCCGAGGGGATTGACGCATGTAGAAAATTGCTGGACGAACGAACTGATAAATCTGTGCCTACTGAGTCCTTATGTGACTTAATGCGCATGATCCTAACTATGAATAACTTTTTTTTTAACGACGAACACTTCATTCAACAACATGGTACAGCAAGGGGGACAAAAATGGCCCCAGCCTTCGCCAATCTTTTTATGGGAGAGTTTGAAAGGAAAGCACTTGAAGGTTATGTGTATAAGCCCTTTCTCTGGCTTAGATACATAGATGACATTCTCATGGTTTGGACTCACGGAAACGAAAAGCTCGAAAGTCTCATTGCCTACTTAAACAGCATCCATCCCACCATCAAATTCACCAGTGAACGTTCAACCACTTCTATTCCCTTCTTAGACGTCAAAATCCTTGTCGAAAATGGAAAAATAGAACTGAACTGACCTATACTGCAAACCTACCGATAAACACCAATACTTACTTTACTCTTCAAGTCATGCGCGTCACACGAAAAAATCAATCCTCTACGGCCTTGCTCTCCGTTTACGACGTATTTGTTCAAAAGATGACTTCTTCGCTACCAGATCGACTGAACTAGAACGTTACTTAACGAAATGAGGATACAAAAACAATAGACCTTTTACATGCCGCGCGGGGACTGGTCACTGGAGGTATGCGTCCGCCATCTTGAAACTGGGAAAGGTGAGACAGGTCGGCCATGGTTAAGCACTGTGTGTGTTCCTCTCTGCCATTCGAAGCCATCCAGGGAAAAAGAACTATCCTTCCATCGCTTTCCAAAATGCGAGTCGAAAAAGAAGAAATGGAAGGTAAAAATACGTCGTGATGAAGGGGAATTGGTTACTTTAACTGAGCACACTCGAGTGTGTTCTCTTCATTTACGGGTGATGGTGGGCTTAAATTATTTCATATCAATCAATAAAGAGACACGCCTGGGGTGAAATATTGCTGTTTAATAAAAAGCAAACCCCGGGTGGGAGGGAGAGGGTGCGAATTGAAATTACGTTGCTGAACTAGCGGGACGGAGCACAAGGTAAGGGCCGGTAAGGAAACTGAGACTCTGAAGGTCTGATGTAATCGATCGCGCAATAATTAGCTACTGTGATCCTTGATCAAAACAATACGATTATTTCATTTCTATCAATAAAGAGACACGTTTGGGCTGAAATATTTTTTCACAATACGCACTATAGCCAAAGCTCTGTTGGGTATTGTACCCTCAGGTTGTGTTATGTTTGTATCTCAGTTGTATACTGGAGGCATTATCAGACAAGGGGACAATGTGATGGCTGATAGAGGTGTTGTAATAAATGACCTACCAGAGCCTCTAGGAGGTACTCATAATATTCCTCCTTTCCTCAATACTGGTAATCTGGGACAGTTTTGAGAGGATCAAGTAAAAGAGACTCAGGAAATTGCAAATTTGAGAATACATGTTGAGAGAGGGCGATAAGCAGAATTAAGACGTTTAAAATCCTACAAAGTGTATTTCCAATTAATCAGGCTGATCTGCTTAAACAGATCTGGACAGTCTGCACTTTTAGTCATTTTTCAGTCACCAATCATCACACAGTAACTAATAATTACAAGTGTTAGCTAAAATGCAAGATACATACAGATGTACTTCAGACATTTGCTGTGTAAATGTAAACTTGTCAATGAAAATACAACAATACAGAAACAACCAGCAGCCAATAAAATACAAAAATTGTTTCAAAGGCCTTATTTCACAGCATAAAACATTTCACACAAAATAATGGCTTGGTATGATGTCATTAATAATAGGAAAGTTAGGATCCTTTCATTGTGAAGGGCAGAGTGATGCACCTCTTGTTGATTCCTTTCCCACTGATGGTTTTGAAAAATTTAGCTGCATCCAGCGCTGCGGATCGATTTTTGTACCTCTAGGTACACGCCATTGCTGGGGCTTTCAAGTACAAACACCATCTTTCTCCTTCACAGAACTCAACTCCGCGTAGGCCGTAAAGCCGAGAGATGGTGACAATGTCTCTGCCCGGCTTTGCAAGAACATCTTCTAAACACGGTGTTCGATCCTGAGTCGGCGAATTCCAAGATCATTTTTATCTCATGCGGCTTTTCCGATTTGGACATCGAGCGATAGCATTTTCTTTTCATAACACAACATTCATCTTGGTGAAATGTGATAAAAAGATCGTGAACGTAATCTTCCACGAAAAACGCCTGAATCCTCTGATTCGATTTCTTTTCCTTGATAAACTCCTCTAAGCAGTTTTGGGTTAAAGTTTTACAAGTTTCTTCACTGTAAGGTGTCATTTCAGCTGGCGATCAAAGGTCAACACAAGTGCAAATTAGCCATGTGCCATATCAAAGATGGCGCTCGCATACCTCCAGTGACCAGTCCCCGCGCGGCATGCAAAAGGTCTATTTCGTGAAAAGCCAGATCTCCAGAGCGAAATCAATCCCCAGAAACGACACTTTAAAAGAAAACAGTCATGAAATCAAAAAACCTGACAGAGTACCACTGATCACCACCTATAGTCCAGCCTTACCTAACATTCACAAAGTCCTACGCCAGAAACAACCCATTCTCCATTCCACAGAACGTTTGCATGAAATTTTTAAAGAAACACCTGTTGTAGCTTACCGACGTTCACCAAATCTTCGTGACTTATTGGTTCGCGCGAAACTTAAGAACCCATCAACCGCCACTCAACCCAACCATTCTTTTGGCGCTTTCCGCTGCAGCTCCAAACATGGATGTCTGACTTGCCCACACATTGATAATGAAAGAACAAACTACACATTTAACAACACTGGGGAAGTGCGAGAAATCAAACATCAAATGACGTGTAAATCTACGAACCTGATTTATATGATAGAATGCAAACGATGTAAGAAACAATACATAGGAGAAACTAAACGTACACTTAGAGAACGATTCACAGAACACAGACAAGCTACGAACAATCCTAGTCACGCCAACGCTTCAGCAGCAGTACCAACACACTTTAACCTTCCTGATCACTCTATAGAAGACATGACACTCATTCCACTCGAGCTTCAACCAACACCCAATACCTCACGCAGGAAAGCAAGGGAGGCCTATCTGATACACAGAGGCCAAACACTAGAACCGAATGGAATGAACCGCCGAAATGAACGTTGACTGTTTACCTTATTTTTAGTTTTGTATACATTTATCTACATTTGTAACCTTATATATCACTGTTCATGTTACTTTTATTAGTTAAACATTAACTGCCATTGTATATCACCTATATTCAAATTTTAGAGCCGTTATTTTTCCTGTATTAAGTACTGGCCCTGAAGAAGACTAGCTCTGCTAGTTGAAATATAGGCCAATAAATTTTGCCCTTCTGCCGTAAAAAAAAAAGAGAAACAAATCCCGTTAGTGACAGGATGGAGGCCTTGAACCCGGGACCTCCGGATTACAACACCAGCGCTGCCTTGTCACATAGTGAAAGTGAACAGTACAAGTTGCGTGATTCAAAGTCCCGATCAGGACTTGGCCGAGTGGAGGTCTGCGTGTGGTCACTGACAAAACTAAATGAAAAAAAAGTCAGTAAAATTAACCGCGTGCAGAGCAAGAACCGCGCCGGTCTACGGCCGCGGGGTTAAAAAGGATTAAATCAAACTTAAGCAAATTAACAAAATATTGCAATAAGAGGGTCTAAAAGACATTTTAAAAGTTTAAATTTCAATGGAGAACAAGATTAAATAAAAAAAATTAAACTTGAATGAAATAAGTTTAAAAAGTTTAAATAAGAAGTTGATTTAAATTGAAATAAATTTTGGACATGATGATTAAATTTAAAAGCAAATAAGTTTAAACCAAATATAAATCAACAAGGATTAAATATCGCTACATATCGGCAGGCACAGCACGGCCAAGGCCCAAAAAGAGATCAAAAACATACACCAAAGACCTTTGTCGAGCTTCAAAACCATTTCCTCTCTAATAACTATGTTAGCACTTTGCCCTGGTGTGAGTGAGTAACTCTCTTCTCTTTTTTCGAATATGTAAGCAACCGCAGACTTTTGTGTTTGATAATTGCATTTAAAGCAAAAACGGACGCTTGGTTCACCAGCACTTTATTCCAGATTCAATGCAAGAACTATGCTTTTCCCTCTGAATAGAATTCGAAATGAATGCAGACTACTTTTCCCGATCGGCCAGTCCAAGAGGTTATTTGTAGCCAGCATTTGACTAACAACATGCATGACTACAATTTAACTAAAAACAATGACGAAAAAAACAACAACAACAAAAAAAAACACCGCGGCAAGGCTCGAACACTGGAGCTTACTGAATGATTTAACCATTAACTCAATTTTTTCCCCGATTGTGTGTTGGAGATCGAGTTAATTTCAATGAAAAATATCGCATGCAATAAAGGCTTACTTACACATTATCAACGACACAAATGCAGAGCCTTACCTCTAACTAGGACTTCAACCTCGTAAGTATCACTTCCAGCAATGTTCGATGCGTTGCACTGATAAATGCCTGTGTGAGAATCGTTGAGGCAAGAAAACTGAAGACTTGTATTTTCATGAACCAAGCTACCGTTCTTGTACCAGCGGATAACCGGTTGAGGATAGCCGCGCGCAGAACACTGAAGAGTGAGAGAATCGCCCTTGAAGAGAACTACTGGAGTACTGGAACTGTTTATTATAGAGGGTGGCTCTGAGTAAATAAGGTTAAGATATGAAAATAACTCTTTAGAGCTAAAAGAAAAAAGAGCTACCATTTGATAAAGGATCGAATTGTTAAAAGCACGCTTTAATTGGTTGCTAAGCAACAGTATCTTAATCGTGACCTGAGTCACCACATACATATACGTCACAGGCATAACACGTCATACGTAACCAATCATACACCGGGAATTTCTTTTCAATAGATCACTTGAGAAATAGGCCCACGCCTTGAAGACATAGTTGTCAGGATAAATCTGTTAAAATCGTGTGTAAGCGAAGTGCTTTTCTATAAAGGCGTACGCGATGAAATTCCGGTTTGGTAAACTTGTCAACTTGCATTGGGTACGAAATCCCAATTTGTTATAAACATTCTTAGCTTCCATTACTTTCATGGATTAAAATATTAAAGTGCTTGGATTATCCTTATTTCCTCTTAAAATATCTGTGGTACGTCTATGTCATGTTATATATCTCTCAATCGCAGCATGTATTATGGCAAAATCCATGGCTACAATGCTATTTATTGCCAAATCGTTACCTTACAGAACAAGCTGTATGGCTCAGTGTGGCAATCATCAATAAGGTGTTTTCAGATCTAACGCGACTTGATTGAACGTTGCGTATCTATTGTTTAACAATGATATCACTTATGCAGGTGTACAGATATCTTCTGTTTACTAACCTTGAACCATGACCGTGCCAACAAGAAGTCCTTTGCTTGATACGAGGTTTGGGTTACACTTATACGCAAGCTTCTCCTGCATCTTAAAACACAACACCTTATTGTTTATCTGTACAACAAGGTACCTGTACCATACGTTGCCAGGCCCTCACCATGATTGTGGTGACTCATTGTCTGTCAGCGTTCTTTTTACTGTTTTATGAAAACGCGGAATACGCTACACCCGCTACAAGTAATATAGCGAGGCACGCAAGCGGCACGCAAACTCGTCATCTTGAAGGTTCACTAGTGTGGAAGAGGCCTAAAAATGAACTTTGTAGTTTTCTTTGCCTACTAAAACGGTATACTAGTTACAGCTATGCTCCACTTTCACCGAGGCCTCATTGCCCCTAGTGGATGCTTTAAAGGGCCGAAGCACGGACGAATGTAATGAACATGAGGTACTGTTGACACGAGACCAAAGTGAGAAAGGGAGGATCAGAGAAATAATAGACCTTTGAGGAAGACTCGCGCAATTATTACAGTAAATATGTATTTCTTATTTTAAGATTTTGTTTTCAACTGATCCCGGGATCTGAACCCTAACCCTACCCTAACTCTAACCTAACCCTGGCCTCTCCTCTTCTAGGTTGCACAGAGAGGTGTAGCAGCCCTCAAAAGCTTGTAAATACTTTGCTTGTTAGCAACTGTTAGTGCTTTGGGGCTAGAAGCCTTGTTCGTGCTGTTTGTTGTGTTGTGCTCTTAAAGAGTATCAAGACATTCATGCGGCTGGAGAAGAGTGCTGAAGGTATATAACTCTTGTACATTTTATGCATACATAGACCCCTTTCCAGAACCAACTGTTTTGAATGTTTGTTATCCCTTCGATTTTATTGGTTCATAAATCAGTACCTTAATACCATAGATGCCCGCTATTCCTGGAGCGATGTATTCGCGAGTGAAGTGATGTTCTTTACAGTCTAGCGGCGAGCTGCTCGCAAGACATTTGCTTGTGCTGAACAGGTTCAGGTAAACTTGTCGCAAACAAGAAGGACAACTGGTCGATGCACGGCAGTATTTGTAGTAACCTACCACAATAGAAAAAAGAATATGCATATTGATTTAGTTTTTAATTGAAGATAGCCTGGCCCAGTCACTTGACAGATCACCCTCGCATTCGTGCCCGCCTCGTTTGCATTCGGCCCTGTTTGTCCTCGCCCACGCAAACTGAGAGCGGAACAAGCTAAATTGAAGATTACAAGCAAGATTAATATCAGGTGTTAAGATTTAGATTAATTGCTTATTTTAAGTAACCAGCGTGATATTAGATCATAAGCAATTCAGACTTTATTAAAAGAGGAAGAAGATAGTCCTTTTCCATGCAGCACTGGGCGTTGTGAGTTTTTGCGTCAAGTTCTGATTGGCTAGTTGTAATTTCCAAGGATGTAGATAAGATTTTCTATTTTCATTAGAAACTACTATAGATTGAATCAAGAATTCGTTGCTTAGATTCAAAAACCTTGAGAAAAATCATCCTAATTGTCGTGAGGAAACTTGGTCTAAAGCAAAAGAACATTAAGTCACTGTACCCTTTACTGCAATGACCTCTCCACCTTGAATGCGAAAATTGGTTGTTCCAGTTAACCTGAATTTTCTTCCCGACACCACTGTGAAGGAAGGAAAATTGGATGAAAAACAGAGACCGTTCAAGTTCCCATGAAGTAAAAATAATTGCTGCTTATTTGAAAGGCTTTTCAAAGTAAAGAAGAATGGCGATTTCCTTTTTGTGTCTAGTGCGAAGCACAGACACATGAAAATGCACATCCTGGTAAGTGCTTCATATATGGGATAACTATTACGTCATACGAATGAAGTTCCAGTGGAGTTTCTCCTATGTGACACATTACATGAAACATTCTTTACTGGGTACCAGGAGGGTAATATCGTCGATAATCACTCGTAGTTTCTTCGTGACCCGTAATAAACAACCGATGACAATCGGAACCAATCGAATGTGTATTAGTAGAGACGACATATTGCGTCAACACCATGTGCTTTCCACGACAACTCCGGACAACTACATGAAAACGTTTTCTGACGATTTGCTTTCGTTGCGTTCTTCGAGGTGTGTGATACGAGTTGTCGTATCGATAAGTTACCTGTTAGTTTTCTTACTTTGTGATGAATTTCTTAAGACGTATTTTCTCAGTATGCCACAGCTTTCGAAGTATGTGTCAATCCGGCCGAATGAAAGGTTTCGAAAGGTGCTTCAAAGTTGAAGATCAAGGTACTTGGCGCCGACAGAATCTCCATGCTGCAATTTTGCGACCGCCTGCGAAGAGGATACAAATTACGCTTTATGAGCGCCATTTGGTGAAAGAAAGAGCTCTCTGGGAATTAAATGAGCCCCACTTGGGGAAAGAAAAGCCCGTAATGGAAAATATTGAGCCCCTTTTGAGGATACCAAAGCCCGCTGAGGGATAAATAAGCCCTGTCAGGGAAATGTAAACGGCAGAAAATCTTTCGCCGCTGAAGGATTTAATGTGAAAACACCTTTCATTAGCCAGACATCTACGAAAGCTGTGGCGATTTCCTTCCGACAAAGTCATACTAGAACTCGTAATCTTGTTAATATCACCCAAGGGTTGCCTGAATCAGAAGTCAATATACATATTTTAGAAACATATTTCACGGACCATAAAGCAATATGTGCATTTATTCAAACAACGTGACCTTGTTGTAAAACAAACATTTCATAAAGGTCTAAGAACATGATGAAATTGAAATAGTATGCATAGTGATAGTTATACAGATTTAGCAAAGCCTAAAAGCACTGCCATATTCCTTCAAAAACTCTACATCGGGCAGAATGGCTATTGTTCTCGTGACATTTATACTTGCAGTTCAAGAAATTCTAGATCTGTTATATTTCGCGTTATCATTCATAAACAGTCAAACAGAACTTAATTCATTGGTTGCTAAGAACGCATGCTATACCACACAGCTTATTATGCCAGAGTAGGTTGGCCGATGCGTAACAAATGCGTTCCTTGGTTTCGCTAGGAAATCGCTAGGAAAATCGGATGAAAATCGGACGAAAATCGGAATGAACCGCTATGAAAATTGGATCGCGCTCGTTTAAGGCTCTTTCAAACTATAAAAGATAGCGTGCTCGGTCGACAACATTGTAGAAAGATGCATCCTTCCTTGAACGCACTCGCTTGATTTTCTTTCGAAATAAAATTATAGCTCGTCCTTCTTGGATTACCCTCATGTTCTTTCATTTTAATTTTTCATTATCCTCAGCTTTTATCTTTTTACGAAAGTTCTAGTTTTCGTGTTCAGCAAATTACTGACACGATCGTAGGCAGACTACTCGAGCTAACTCGTGCTTTATTAAAAATTCGCGCGTCTACAGATTTCCTACTCTTTCAGCTACATTTGCAAGTCAATTAACAATTATTGGACGAGGTTGAGCAAAATATCGTAATTTGTCAGTGGCGAGCTGATCAATTCTTTGCCGAAGCCGAATAATTGATCGGCGAGACGCTGACAAATCACGATATTTTGCGACAACCGAGTTCAATAATTGTTTTATTATTCGATTACCAAGTTTGTTTCCATATTTTAATCGCTTCCTGGCAGCTCAGGGAAGCGATCAGCCATTTTTTCCTCGAGAACGTGGTTCCTACTGCGCATGAGCAGAATATTATTTGCAGCAAAACACGTTTAGACGGTACTACGCATGAGCAGACCATTATTTGTAGGCAGTTATTTTCAGGTCACGTGGTGGGCTGTCGGCCAATGGAAAGGAAGAAAAAACTGCATCGAATGATAATAGCATTTATTTACAGCTGACTGCATTTGGTTTCCTTCGCATTGTTTTCCGGCATAGCAACTATTATCTGGAAAGACAATGACTGAATCCCAAGGGTCCCCAGAACACGCACGAATTTTGAACGTCCGACGAAAAAACGGAAAAGTCTGCAACCTCTTTCGCTCGAACTTCGAAGAAAAATCGATAAATGTGAAGAGGAAATGTGTATCTTCAATAATCCGATCTATTATCGGAAGATTGTTGCGTGCTTTGGAAGAAAATGAACTTTTCAATTTAATGAGGGTCGTTTCCCATACTAGAAACACCGAAATAAACACAATTTTCTAAGTTAAAAAAGTCTGGAACTTATTTTCGTTCTTTTCAGTTAGTTTTTTGATAAAATTAAAGATTAACCTGGGAACTACAAAAAAAGCCGCCTTATTATCTTAGAAAACCTCGCGCTAGCTACTGCGAAATCGAGATTGAAGGCAGTGGCTTTTACCAGAAGCTAATCACCCAGAAGCGTCTAAATTCTCTTTATATGTTGGGAACAATGGTGGGGTTTTTCGTCGACCAATCAGAAACACGGAAATTTTTTTGCTCAAATATGGAATCAGCGGATTGAGGTAAGTTTGTTTAAAAATGGCGGCCATTAGCAAAGAGCATGTTTTTAAAACCGCACAAGAAGGACAATTCAAGCCTTCTCGGGGAAGCGCTGCAGGAAGTTGATATTGACAACAGGGTCCACAGAAAGGATCAGGGAGCTTTTTCTGATTATTTCGAGTCGAGCGTGGCTGATGAACAGAAGTTGCAGATGATTGAGCCGAGTGTGTTTCGCGACTTTCGTGGATTCGTTTGTGAACGCTACAGTGACACCTTTTTTGATTTATTTTTTGAGAAAAGGAGAGGTAAATCGTATGACAAATCTGCTGTTCTTCACGTACGATTGAAGAAGTTTGTTCATCAGGTGTTAGCTAGCCAGGATGAATGTGAAATCGCAAAGGAGATGCCGTTATGTTCAGGAAAGTTTACGGCCGACAGAGCTTGAGGATCCCGAAAAGAAGAACATGTCTTGCTTTGAAACGAAATGCAAACAAAGAAAATCTGTTTGTATTTGAGGTAGAATTATTCCCCCTTCTTGCGGGCATTTGAAACGTTGCAAACCAAAATAGAAATTTCAGTTGTTTAATTTGATGGAAAGTTTATGGTTCTAGAACTTAGCAAGACAGTACTCATCCCAGATGGTGTTTTGACTACAAATGCACGATTATCATCTCTAATCTGAAATTCAGTTTTATTTCAACCCATACACTTTAAGTGTACTTCCGTTGCAATGATGTTGACATTAACTTTCTTCTACCTATGTATGAATAATACATGAATTATATAAATCAAAACAAGTGCTTTGAAAACTTGAGCACGCTGATGACCTCACCTTTTCACAGCAATGAGTTACAAAGATGTTTCTGTTAACTGAATAGGCTAGTTTCGAATTGTGCAGAAACAAAAGAACAGAGTCGAGGTTCAGGGGAATAATTAGCATTTTGTATTGTTCAAAACAAAGGAAAATGCAAATTACTCCCCTGAACCTCGACTCTGTTCTTTTGTTTGTGCACAATTCGAAACTAGCCTATTGCCAGGTCAGTGCTATTAACACTAAAAGAGCAAGAAACACCATATTTTGGAGGAATTATTGAGCAAAATTACAAGATAGAACTGAAAGAGCCTTAGCCTGCTAAAACTGAAACCTCTGATGATATCAAAATAACTTTTGATCGTAAAATTAATGTTCTGTTGAAATTGTCTTGTTCCTTGAAAATTGCTGTAATCAATTGGATTGATCTCGGGAATCCATTGAAATAGCTTTAAAGTCACCTTTTTCTGGCATTCACCATTTATTTCACTTGTAAAATTAGTTCGCACTGATATTTTTTCATTAATTGGAAGATAATCTCCAGTGGGTGCAGTGAATTAGCACTGAAAGTATAGCTCATGGTTTCATCGCTAGTCTTTATGTTATATCTCTCCTGAAATTTCGGCTCAATGCAGCTTGTGTAGAGGGAACTCTTTATCCAAAGCAGTGTGGCACAGGTAATTTGATTTAAATGTGAGATTAACATTCATTCTGACACTGCAAGTCTTGTGATCAACAGCAATGATCAGGTTATGATTTTTTTAGGATGCTAAACCTAGAAACAGGCTCCATGTCACAGCACCTCATAATGACTGAAATCAAGCCAGTGTAACTAGAAGTGAGCTGTCAATAAACTGTTTTTAATTTCTTTGTTTGTGTCCCCTGGGCCACACTGTCAAGCTCAATTTTACATACATGTGTACGTACATGGTTTATTTAATAAAGCAGGTAAATTAAAGAATATTGGCAAGTCCTCCTGTGAACCTGCACTATTTAAAATGATTAATTAATAAAAACCTAGATAATAAATTGACAAAGAGTAATAATTGAAATCAGAAGCATACCACCAAGCTAGGTGATATGCTTCTGTTGAAAAAACTCAATATTAAGATATGAAAAGTGGCTTGTTATAACAAATGAATTCAGTATGACCAAGTTTAGTTTTAAATTATCTATACTGAGATGTTTTGACTAAAATTATTGTAACAAAATATTGAAATAAAAGCAGAGCTGGTGAAGTAGCTCTTGAAACTTAAAATCACTACACTGTATGCTCCTTTGTTAGTCAGCTGCAAAGTCATTCATTTCTCTGTTTTGGTCAGTTACATACTGTAGGTTCGAAATATGATATTGTATACATGCTGCCACTTTCCGTTTGGTTGTTAACTACAGTGCAGATGGACAAAATTTAGTTATTTCTTGCAATTTATAGCCAACATGTTAATTCCAAGCTCAAAGTCTTTAAATGCCAATCGGTAATTTAGCATCTTCTTCAACATCCCCAGAGACCCAGGGGCAGTTAGTTGGGGCAAGAGGAAACAAATCGGGCAAAGGAATAAAGCGTCGCAGGTTACCTGTGACATATGCTGCGACGCTTCATTTTGCCCTATTTGTTTCCTCTCGCCTTAACTAACCGCCCCTGGGTCCCCGAGGATGCTTCTTCAACCATTTTGGTTTGTATAGACTTGGGGGGAGGGGCTTGATCGAGAGGGTAGCCACCCCCTTATGGAGAAGCAATAAATAAAAAGTGAAAAATATTGTGGTTACGATAGAATAAAAGGCAAGCACTCTGAAAAGGTACTTATTATCTCCAACTTCTACTTTGTGGCATTACTAGTATTTCTTGTGTAATAGTTTTCAATATTAACATGTACAGCTATAGGTTCCAATTCGCAACAAGCAACACTTTGTGGGCTTTTTTCCATTAATTCTGCAGCCCTGAGGTACAAGTCATCCCCCCCCC
>JAHPZR010011273.1:0-61139 GCA_019787425.1 Platygyra sinensis | reverse complement strand
AAAATACAATTTTTCCTTGTTTGCTCTTTTCAATTAACACTGGTAATAGTAACTGTATTGAATGATTTAAAGAAGACAGTTTAATTTGATGTAGAGTACTGTCTGCACAAAGCTGCAATTCGGTAATCAAATTAAACTTCCGCGCCGCTGTACCCTACTTTGAGAATTGAAAGGTTAACGAGAAATGAGTTTAAAAAAATGAAAATATTTGCATAGCACTCTATTTAGATGGTGCATTTCAGTGGCAAATTGCTGAATTTAGTCTAATTCCACAATGCTGCAAATTTACCGAATACGGTACTCCTGTCTGCACGCGCTATTAGAGCAAAAAGCGCCAATGTGCCAAAAAACGCCTTTTTCTAGCTCTAACTCCGTTCGCTTTTAAAGGACAAATCTGAAATTTCTGTCAGTTATTGCTGTCGTGGTAATGTTTGATTTGATTGTATCGATGATCTTTATCTCTAGGAAAACTGTGTCGAAAACCCTTGCTGGAAGATATGGCAAACCAGGAACTTTTGTAACGTTCACATGTTTTAGACATGGCTGACTTTAAATCAGCACTATAAAAAGAGGGAAACTTCAATTGACTTAATTATTTCTTTGTTAGATTACTAAAGACCTACTACAAACCGTGTTACATTCTTGTCACGATTGGCTACATTTCACGGTCACAATAATTCTTTGAATCTTGCTGTGAAAAAAAAGGGCTTTTTGCAAATCGTGATTCTATTCATGTACATGAAAAGTCGTACGGAAACATGTTAGATTTTTCTAAGCCGCAATATCTCAAATTTAAAGTGCTGTGGTAGTAAAGAGAATGCTGTGGCGTGTAAATGGGAGCCCAATAGCTCCACAGTGACAATTCAATCAAGTGAAAAGCTTTTAATAAAGTGCTTACCACGACTATAGGGCACTTTTGTACCCTCTAGACCACTAAAAGTGCGTTTAATTATTCCAGTTTTAAAGCTGGAACTTGAGGCTTTACAGGGAGATGATCCATACTGAGAGGCTTCTGGTAAAAACGTTTCGGACCTTACCACGTTGTAGTGAGGAAGCTATCAGCGAAAGAGGGAAATGTTACCGATGTGCCCTACTTTTCCTCTAGAGAGAGCCATAAGGATAGTCTGCAAAAGAGTCGGAGACCCCATACAAGGCAGACCACCTGAAAAAAACCCTCCCAAGAACCGTTATAATTTAAGAGATCAAAATTTAAATAATAGATATTATTACATTATAAATAAACATAAATCAAGCATTCGTCAAAAAAACGTCATACTGTAAACACAAATAATAATATATAACGAAAATAAAACCAAAAATATATATAAAAATGTATGAGAAACAGTATGCCTAAGCAAAAAAAAAAGAAAGAAATAATAATTACATAATTCTAGAAAATTCTGAGGCTTTCGAGAAGTCATCGAGTTTGTTTCAAGGTTGTCAGACGTTTATTGACTAGCCTATGTCTAAAAGAGATGAAGACATTGCTCGCATGGCTCGCATAACTCACATGACTCGCATGGCTCACATGACTCGCATGGCTCACATGACTCGCATGGCTCACATGACTCGCATGACTCGCCCCTTGGCTCGCATGGCTCGCTGGCTCGCAGATTTATAAAACTCGTTCGTCGTCAATACGTGGCTTTACAATTACGACATTTGGTACAGCTTCTCTGTTTTTGTTTTTGGGATTGAACTTGAAACCCAGCTAAGCCATTATGAAACACATCACTCCAAGAGGTTTCTTCTAAAAAGTTTGCTGACAGGAAGAAGACGAGATGTAGCTATACGGCCAGATGATTCGAAGTTTCGAACAGGCGGTTAAAATCCCTTCTTCTATCAATACTATCCTCGTTTTAACCAACGTGAGCTATTCCCTGATGATTTCTCATCTTCTAAAGGGAGTAACAAGGCTCATTCCATAAATTTTGAACGACTACTACAATAAAAACACCCATGTTTGCTGTGTTTGCTCTCTGTTCTGAACGGGAAGCTCACCAATTATGACGTCACAAAATCCAGTTCCGACAATTTTCCGACGTTTCCACGAACCGTTCCGTTTGTAAGGCGAAGAAAAAGGGCCATTTTCAACGTCAAATATCTCGGCGATGTTTTAATGAAATCAAGTAAAACTTTGGATTACGATTATTTTGATTATAATCTTTTATTTAAGTCAAAATCAAACCAGGCCCAATTTCGTTGCATTTGACCTTTAAAAGTAAACTCCATTATAACTGTTTCTTCTCTGCAAATGTTTTTTGTTTACAGCTTTTGTTTTGTGTATCGGTTTTGTGATTATTAAACTCAAAATGGAAGGCCAAACAAAACTCCAGCGCAAAGTTACAAAACTCAAATCAAAATTCAACCTTATCCTGGGTTAGCCTATGTAAAGTAAAAATGTGTGAAAAGCGACGGAATGTGGGGGTAAAATGCCTGAGATGAATAATGAGGTACAAATATGAATAAAAACGAGTGATATGATCTAATGAACGAGTGTCAAAACAAAAACACAAAAAAAAGAGACGGTTCTAGATATGCTAGATAATTTTAGAATAAAAGGTCCGCGAATTCGCTGCATTCCTCTCGGGAGTTGATGGTAGGTTTGTACTTTCGTATGTAAAACGCTTCGAACAGTTGTAGATTTGCGGGGTCGTTTTCTTTATTTATATGACAAGACAGTGATATACACATCAAGATTCGTAAATATACAACAAGATTGGTGTACATACATCTAGATTCATATTTAACAATTATTCGCCGAAGGCGAAGTGAATATTGTCGAATAATCCCCGACACGAATATTCAATGAGCCTGAGGGGAATAATTGTTTTAGTATAATTTCAGAGCTGTACAACAGAGAATAACAGATTAGAACAAAAACAAAGACGCAATTGTTCGTTTGCACACAGGTATAATAATAATAAGCTTACATGCACATCGATTGTGAATCAGTTTAGTCATCAAGTTCAGCAGTAAAACAGACAAGCGAAACATTACGAAAAAAATTAATCCGGTACCTTTGTTTTATCTCTGTTGACTTCATTCAGAGTTGTCATCGTCGTCTCAAAAAGAGTAACTTTATCTTGGAGAAAAACAGATTTCGGTCAATCGATCCGACCTGCTGGCGATCAACTAACCATTATCCAGGTATACGTTTACGATTCTTAACTGCCTTCACGGTGGTCTGTTGCTAGGGCTTTTCATCCCGTTCCCTCCAAAACTAAGAGTTCTAGGCCATAGACAGAAGTAGAATACATCGAATGTGACGAAACTTGGCAGGCAACTAGGTTGATAAATTATATTTCATCCCATGTTACTGCTATTGTGACGTCATATGTGATGTCCAAATTTGGAATCCGAAAGAAAATTCACGAAAGAAGTAATAAAAATTTAATATTAGTTTTCTGCATAGAATTCTTTGATTTCCGGTGAAAACCCCATCTCTATCGGATAAAATAGCCCAGAGTTACAGGTTATTAAAGAAATTCAAATTTCCCGCCACATGACAATATATGGTCAAACTTTAGGGTTTTTAAACGTGAAAACACTGAATGTATTCGCAACGGAGAAAAGACAAATCTACATAAAATCAAAATTGTAGTTTTTTTTATTTTGCATATGTGGTGCTATGACGCGTATTTCGTCACGAATTACGTCATTATGACGAAGTATACGTCATAGCATCACGTATGCGAAAGCAAAAAAACTACAATTTTGATTTTATGCAGATTTGTCTTCTCTGTAGCCTGCGTAGCTTGGCGGTTTTTAAGCATTTTGAGGGCGCTAGGAAAGCGGGAAAGCCGCGATAAGGAGCGCCAAAGTCGTGAGGAGCCTGGGAGAGACAACAAATTGCTTAAAACGCCAAGCTACGCAGGCTATCTTCTCTGTTGCGAATGCATTCATTGTTTTCGCGTTTAAAGTGGCCATATCGTCAAAATTTTTATTTTCCCATCTGATCCTATATTCCATGCAATGAACTTTGGCGAAACAATATTCTGATTTGGATAAGAAGCTATTTTTTATGAAGTTTCAAAAACCTAAAAATCCTATTTTATTGCGGTCTACCCGTGCCGCTGATCACATCATCGACGTGCTCAGATTTGTGACGTAGATTAAGGAACACGTGACTTTAGGCTGGAGTTATCTCGCTCGTTTTACCTCTGTAAATTTAGCTTCGCGGTCTATGCAAAATACTCCTTTCCAGCAATTGGTATGAACTACTAAGTTTAATTTACAGAGGTAAAACAAGCGAGATAAGTCAGCCTAAAATCACGTGTTCCTTAATCTACGTCACAACTCATTCCAAACCAGGGGAAGACTGGTGCGAATGGTGGACCAAAATGGCGGCAAATTTGAACGTTTTTAAACTTCTACAAAAGATTGCATTTTATCCAAATCGCATTTTTCTTTCACAGAAGTTCATTGGGTGATATATATATATAGAATCAGATAAGAAAATAAAAATTTTGATGATATCGGCACTTTAAACCCCCTTAATTTTGACCATATATGGTCATATGGCGGGAAATGTGAATTTCTTTAATTACTTGGAACTCTACACCGTTTTATCCGATTGAGATGGGATTTTCATATTAAATATTGCTTTTCTATGACAAAAATGCCTGTACCGTTTTGAACGCTGCTTTCCAAATTTTTCGTGTTGTTACTAAAAATAGATGTCATTTACGTCATCATACTTTCAAGAAAAGTCAAAATACCTTTACAGTCGTAAAAATATAAAGAAAATTTTTCTCCAATTAAGATGTTCTAATGTCTTGCTTTATTGAAAATATAAACTTCTCCTCTGTGAGCCAAAATCAAATTTAGGAACCTTCCAGGAGGAAAAGCCCTAGCAACGGAATGACAAACTAGATAAACTGCAAAGCCGTGAACGAAGATCCTGCTTGATTTAACGTTGGATCTCGATGGAGATCTAATCAGCCAAACTTGAAAAATAAAAACGATGAGAAGTCAAAGATTACTGCAAGGCTGACACAACGTGATATATTTAACACAATATTTCGGCTGGCCAGACAAGCCTTTTTCAGGTTTAGATGTTACTAACTTATAAAAATGAAATTACAACGGACCATCGTGTTGAATACGAGTTCTTGTAAGGTTTTTTGGTCCAAGGGTGACAGCAGTCACTTTGAAAATTCTCCATCCTTTCAAATATCCTGGACACACAGTGATATCTTCCAAATAAATGAAAAATTCATTCGCAACTGTCTGCCATGTTTACTTGCTGAGACGGCAAAGGTGGCGAGCTCAGTAGCAAGGCCTCGAAAATGTCTTTTACGATAACTGCAGAAATTCTCGCGCGCTCATTGGCTTATATTTATTGTCAATAAGCGGACAGACACATGAATTTATAATTTATGCGATGCGTTAAGGATCGAGAGCGGACAATTTGACAATTTGTTATCGTAAAAAGCAAATTGATATCAGTTTTTAATGCGTCTGTCCAGTTACTGACAATTAATCTCGTCATAACATTGTCAAAGTAGTCTGCGGATCCACAGCTACTTTAACAATGTTACGACGAAATTCATTATCAATAACAGGACAGACGCATGAAAACCTGAAGTCAATTTGTTAAATATAAACCGCCTGGAGCGGTTTATATTTAACAAATACATTCCATTTTGCAGTGCGTCTGTTCAGTAATAGATCACAGATGACGTTAAAATTTGGTAAGAAATAAAAAGTGGCACACGATGCGATAGCCGAGTATGTCACTGATGTTCTTACCAAATTTTGACGTCTTCTGTGATCTGTTACTGAACAGACGCATGGCAACATGAAATCTATTTGTTTTATATAATAACGAAACAACAAACTACTACACATAAAGCTTTTGCTTATTTCAAAATACTTCAACATAACGCGAAAGCGGCCTTCGTCCCGCCTTTGTCCACTTTGGCGAAGACAAAAAAGAGCCATTTGACGTAATCTATTATCTATACAAAATAAAGCAATTTCATTGGTTACTATGCGTAGCAAAGAATTGTGATTGGTCGAGGAAAGTCACGCCACTGGCAAACCTGACTCGAGCGTCGCTCCTCGCAGAATGAAGACTTACAACGAAAGCAGAATTGAACTGCGAAATCTACAAATCTTGAAGAAAATGCTGGAAAAGTCAAGTCAGCTTTTGTCATCAGAGTAGCCCCTGTGAGCCGAAAAGCTTGGATGTTGCCTTGAAAAAAAATACCCTCGGAAAACCTGTGGTTGTGGTCGGCCTAGAGGCCATTTGATTCGAGTTTTGAATGAAAGGAGCGTAAATGACGGTGGAGAATTTTGTCTTCTGTGGTTGGTGATTCTCAAATCAGTTTGATATCGTGTCGGAGACACATTTTAGCTGCGATACTGTTGGCCGTGAACCGCATCAGAAAGCAAGGTTATGTGTTTCTTTTATCTGATTTTAAGAAGTGATGTTTTGATGTTTCATTCCTGACATCAATCAGTGTGTCAACACTTATTTTGACCCAGGGAAAAGTTGAATTTTTTAAATAAATTAATCTCAGAAACATTTTGTTCATTGGGTTTGTTAAATTTGAGATAAAGCAATTGTTCTCGGCTTACCAAGACCAATTTTGTGCGTGGTTTAGTCTCGCTCGACTGCCGACTGAGACTGCTCAAGAATTCAAGTTTTTCTGTATCATTTTCTAAAAGAAACGGCTTTATCTTTCTTCTTCCTGCTTCTCGAACTTGTTCAATGCCTCGGCAAGACCTTTTTGTACCTTATCTTTTGACCAGTCACGTAAAATATTATCTTAATTCTCAAGACTTCTCGCCATTTTAAAACAGCGGAGGGAAAACCTTTGTAATGATGACGTCAATCATGATCTGTCCTCTAATAGATCATAGGCAAAGAACCAATCAAAATGCGAGAATAACTTAGCTTATTACATAAAGCGTCATATAAGGAATCGCTTGAAACTCTTTGTTCAGCTCTGAAATTATACTACATATAAAATACATTAAATTGCGTTTACAATATAAACAATAATTCAATACAATACCGACGTCACCACTCGTGAAGTAATAGTGAGTTCATTAATAAGCCGAATCCAGCCCGAATTTTTCCATACATACCTTTCTAAAGTTTTCGAAAACATCCGCTAACAGCAAAATGTCTGTGGTTACCGGCATACAAATCGTGATAGTCGCCGAGCTTTTTACACCCGAATACTTCCCAAACTTTCTGCGTGTGCCCATACTGACTCCTCCTCCGTAATGTTCTTGCCATTCAGCTTTGAGTAAAACGCCTCTTTTGTACGCAGCTTTGTCTCACTCACCTTTCAAAGGAATCCATGTATTCGTACGGGTAATTAAGTTCCTTTCTTCAAGAGCACCCTTCTTTTTTCTTCTCCTCTGTTCCTTTTCTGTGTTATTTTGATAGACTTGGGGTCACAGCCTTTTACAAGAGAATCCAGACTTCTCAGCGAAAATTCACACTATCGACGAACCTAACATTTCCCAGTGAGAATGAGAAGTAATTTTTTGTGTTGTTTGGTATTCATTTTATCTCTCCATGCACTCTGGACATTGCCTGCATCAAAAGGTGACGTGCCCATCATAAAACTATATTAAAATTACATTCATCAGTGTGCGGCTCCGCAGTAAGTTTGGGAAGTATTCGGGTGTAAAAAGCTCGGCGACTATCACGATTTGTATGCCGGTAACCACAGACATTTTGCTGTTAGCGGATGTTTTCGAAAACTTTAGAAAGGTATGTATGGAAAAATTCGGGCTGGATTCGGCTTATTAATGAACTCACTATTACTTCACGAGTGGTGACGTCGGTATTGTATTGAATTATTGTTTATATTGTAAACGCAATTTAATGTATTTTATATGTAGTATAATTTCAGAGCTGAACAAAGAGTTTCAAGCGATTCCTTATATGACGCTTTATGTAATAAGCTAAGTTATTCTCGCATTTTGATTGGTTCTTTGCCTATGATCTATTAGAGGACAGATCATGATTGACGTCATCATTACAAAGGTTTTCCCTCCGCTGTTTTAAAATGGCGAGAAGTCTTGAGAATTAAGATAATATTTTACGTGACTGGTCAAAAGATAAGGTACAAAAAGGTCTTGCCGAGGCATTGAACAAGTTCGAGAAGCAGGAAGAAGAAAGATAAAGCCGTTTCTTTTAGAAAATGATACAGAAAAACTTGAATTCTTGAGCAGTCTCAGTCGGCAGTCGAGCGAGACTAAACCACGCACAAAATTGGTCTTGGTAAGCCGAGAACAATTGCTTTATCTCAAATTTAACAAACCCAATGAACAAAATGTTTCTGAGATTAATTTATTTAAAAAATTCAACTTTTCCCTGGGTCAAAATAAGTGTTGACACACTGATTGATGTCAGGAATGAAACATCAAAACATCACTTCTTAAAATCAGATAAAAGAAACACATAACCTTGCTTTCTGATGCGGTTCACGGCCAACAGTATCGCAGCTAAAATGTGTCTCCGACACGATATCAAACTGATTTGAGAATCACCAACCACAGAAGACAAAATTCTCCACCGTCATTTACGCTCCTTTCATTCAAAACTCGAATCAAATGGCCTCTAGGCCGACCACAACCACAGGTTTTCCGAGGGTATTTTTTTTCAAGGCAACATCCAAGCTTTTCGGCTCACAGGGGCTACTCTGATGACAAAAGCTGACTTGACTTTTCCAGCATTTTCTTCAAGATTTGTAGATTTCGCAGTTCAATTCTGCTTTCGTTGTAAGTCTTCATTCTGCGAGGAGCGACGCTCGAGTCAGGTTTGCCAGTGGCGTGACTTTCCTCGACCAATCACAATTCTTTGCTACGCATAGTAACCAATGAAATTGCTTTATTTTGTATAGATAATAGATTACGTCAAATGGCTCTTTTTTGTCTTCGCCAAAGTGGACAAAGGCGGGACGAAGGCCGCTTTCGCGTTATGTTGAAGTATTTTGAAATAAGCAAAAGCTTTATGTGTAGTAGTTTGTTGTTTCGTTATTATATAAAACAAATAGATTTCATGTTGCCATGCGTCTGTTCAGTAACAGATCACAGAAGACGTCAAAATTTGGTAAGAACATCAGTGACATACTCGGCTATCGCATCGTGTGCCACTTTTTATTTCTTACCAAATTTTAACGTCATCTGTGATCTATTACTGAACAGACGCACTGCAAAATGGAATGTATTTGTTAAATATAAACCGCTCCAGGCGGTTTATATTTAACAAATTGACTTCAGGTTTTCATGCGTCTGTCCTGTTATTGATAATGAATTTCGTCGTAACATTGTTAAAGTAGCTGTGGATCCGCAGACTACTTTGACAATGTTATGACGAGATTAATTGTCAGTAACTGGACAGACGCATTAAAAACTGATATCAATTTGCTTTTTACGATAACAAATTGTCAAATTGTCCGCTCTCGATCCTTAACGCATCGCATAAATTATAAATTCATGTGTCTGTCCGCTTATTGACAATAAATATAAGCCAATGAGCGCGCGAGAATTTCTGCAGTTATCGTAAAAGACATTTTCGAGGCCTTGCTACTGAGCTCGCCACCTTTGCCGTCTCAGCAAGTAAACATGGCAGACAGTTGCGAATGAATTTTTCATTTATTTGGAAGATATCACTGTGTGTCCAGGATATTTGAAAGGATGGAGAATTTTCAAAGTGACTGCTGTCACCCTTGGACCAAAAAACCTTACAAGAACTCGTATTCAACACGATGGTCCGTTGTAATTTCATTTTTATAAGTTAGTAACATCTAAACCTGAAAAAGGCTTGTCTGGCCAGCCGAAATATTGTGTTAAATATATCACGTTGTGTCAGCCTTGCAGTAATCTTTGACTTCTCATCGTTTTTATTTTTCAAGTTTGGCTGATTAGATCTCCATCGAGATCCAACGTTAAATCAAGCAGGATCTTCGTTCACGGCTTTGCAGTTTATCTAGTTTGTCATTCCGTTGCTAGGGCTTTTCCTCCTGGAAGGTTCCTAAATTTGATTTTGGCTCACAGAGGAGAAGTTTATATTTTCAATAAAGCAAGACATTAGAACATCTTAATTGGAGAAAAATTTTCTTTATATTTTTACGACTGTAAAGGTATTTTGACTTTTCTTGAAAGTATGATGACGTAAATGACATCTATTTTTAGTAACAACACGAAAAATTTGGAAAGCAGCGTTCAAAACGGTACAGGCATTTTTGTCATAGAAAAGCAATATTTAATATGAAAATCCCATCTCAATCGGATAAAACGGTGTAGAGTTCCAAGTAATTAAAGAAATTCACATTTCCCGCCATATGACCATATATGGTCAAAATTAAGGGGGTTTAAAGTGCCGATATCATCAAAATTTTTATTTTCTTATCTGATTCTATATATATATATCACCCAATGAACTTCTGTGAAAGAAAAATGCGATTTGGATAAAATGCAATCTTTTGTAGAAGTTTAAAAACGTTCAAATTTGCCGCCATTTTGGTCCACCATTCGCACCAGTCTTCCCCTGGTTTGGAATGAGTTGTGACGTAGATTAAGGAACACGTGATTTTAGGCTGACTTATCTCGCTTGTTTTACCTCTGTAAATTAAACTTAGTAGTTCATACCAATTGCTGGAAAGGAGTATTTTGCATAGACCGCGAAGCTAAATTTACAGAGGTAAAACGAGCGAGATAACTCCAGCCTAAAGTCACGTGTTCCTTAATCTACGTCACAAATCTGAGCACGTCGATGATGTGATCAGCGGCACGGGTAGACCGCAATAAAATAGGATTTTTAGGTTTTTGAAACTTCATAAAAAATAGCTTCTTATCCAAATCAGAATATTGTTTCGCCAAAGTTCATTGCATGGAATATAGGATCAGATGGGAAAATAAAAATTTTGACGATATGGCCACTTTAAACGCGAAAACAATGAATGCATTCGCAACAGAGAAGATAGCCTGCGTAGCTTGGCGTTTTAAGCAATTTGTTGTCTCTCCCAGGCTCCTCACGACTTTGGCGCTCCTTATCGCGGCTTTCCCGCTTTCCTAGCGCCCTCAAAATGCTTAAAAACCGCCAAGCTACGCAGGCTACAGAGAAGACAAATCTGCATAAAATCAAAATTGTAGTTTTTTGCTTTCGCATACGTGATGCTATGACGTATACTTCGTCATAATGACGTAATTCGTGACGAAATACGCGTCATAGCACCACATATGCAAAATAAAAAAAACTACAATTTTGATTTTATGTAGATTTGTCTTTTCTCCGTTGCGAATACATTCAGTGTTTTCACGTTTAAAAACCCTAAAGTTTGACCATATATTGTCATGTGGCGGGAAATTTGAATTTCTTTAATAACCTGTAACTCTGGGCTATTTTATCCGATAGAGATGGGGTTTTCACCGGAAATCAAAGAATTCTATGCAGAAAACTAATATTAAATTTTTATTACTTCTTTCGTGAATTTTCTTTCGGATTCCAAATTTGGACATCACATATGACGTCACAATAGCAGTAACATGGGATGAAATATAATTTATCAACCTAGTTGCCTGCCAAGTTTCGTCACATTCGATGTATTCTACTTCTGTCTATGGCCTAGAACTCTTAGTTTTGGAGGGAACGGGATGAAAAGCCCTAGCAACAGACCACCGTGAAGGCAGTTAAGAATCGTAAACGTATACCTGGATAATGGTTAGTTGATCGCCAGCAGGTCGGATCGATTGACCGAAATCTGTTTTTCTCCAAGATAAAGTTACTCTTTTTGAGACGACGATGACAACTCTGAATGAAGTCAACAGAGATAAAACAAAGGTACCGGATTAATTTTTTTCGTAATGTTTCGCTTGTCTGTTTTACTGCTGAACTTGATGACTAAACTGATTCACAATCGATGTGCATGTAAGCTTATTATTATTATACCTGTGTGCAAACGAACAATTGCGTCTTTGTTTTTGTTCTAATCTGTTATTCTCTGTTGTACAGCTCTGAAATTATACTAAAACAATTATTCCCCTCAGGCTCATTGAATATTCGTGTCGGGGATTATTCGACAATATTCACTTCGCCTTCGGCGAATAATTGTTAAATATGAATCTAGATGTATGTACACCAATCTTGTTGTATATTTACGAATCTTGATGTGTATATCACTGTCTTGTCATATAAATAAAGAAAACGACCCCGCAAATCTACAACTGTTCGAAGCGTTTTACATACGAAAGTACAAACCTACCATCAACTCCCGAGAGGAATGCAGCGAATTCGCGGACCTTTTATTCTAAAATTATCTAGCATATCTAGAACCGTCTCTTTTTTTTGTGTTTTTGTTTTGACACTCGTTCATTAGATCATATCACTCGTTTTTATTCATATTTGTACCTCATTATTCATCTCAGGCATTTTACCCCCACATTCCGTCGCTTTTCACACATTTTTACTTTACATAGGCTAACCCAGGATAAGGTTGAATTTTGATTTGAGTTTTGTAACTTTGCGCTGGAGTTTTGTTTGGCCTTCCATTTTGAGTTTAATAATCACAAAACCGATACACAAAACAAAAGCTGTAAACAAAAAACATTTGCAGAGAAGAAACAGTTATAATGGAGTTTACTTTTAAAGGTCAAATGCAACGAAATTGGGCCTGGTTTGATTTTGACTTAAATAAAAGATTATAATCAAAATAATCGTAATCCAAAGTTTTACTTGATTTCATTAAAACATCGCCGAGATATTTGACGTTGAAAATGGCCCTTTTTCTTCGCCTTACAAACGGAACGGTTCGTGGAAACGTCGGAAAATTGTCGGAACTGGATTTTGTGACGTCATAATTGGTGAGCTTCCCGTTCAGAACAGAGAGCAAACACAGCAAACATGGGTGTTTTTATTGTAGTAGTCGTTCAAAATTTATGGAATGAGCCTTGTTACTCCCTTTAGAAGATGAGAAATCATCAGGGAATAGCTCACGTTGGTTAAAACGAGGATAGTATTGATAGAAGAAGGGATTTTAACCGCCTGTTCGAAACTTCGAATCATCTGGCCGTATAGCTACATCTCGTCTTCTTCCTGTCAGCAAACTTTTTAGAAGAAACCTCTTGGAGTGATGTGTTTCATAATGGCTTAGCTGGGTTTCAAGTTCAATCCCAAAAACAAAAACAGAGAAGCTGTACCAAATGTCGTAATTGTAAAGCCACGTATTGACGACGAACGAGTTTTATAAATCTGCGAGCCAGCGAGCCATGCGAGCCAAGGGGCGAGTCATGCGAGTCATGTGAGCCATGCGAGTCATGTGAGCCATGCGAGTCATGTGAGCCATGCGAGTCATGTGAGTTATGCGAGCCATGCGAGCAATGTCTTCATCTCTTTTAGACATAGGCTAGTCAATAAACGTCTGACAACCTTGAAACAAACTCGATGACTTCTCGAAAGCCTCAGAATTTTCTAGAATTATGTAATTATTATTTCTTTCTTTTTTTTTTGCTTAGGCATACTGTTTCTCATACATTTTTATATATATTTTTGGTTTTATTTTCGTTATATATTATTATTTGTGTTTACAGTATGACGTTTTTTTGACGAATGCTTGATTTATGTTTATTTATAATGTAATAATATCTATTATTTAAATTTTGATCTCTTAAATTATAACGGTTCTTGGGAGGGTTTTTTTCAGGTGGTCTGCCTTGTATGGGGTCTCCGACTCTTTTGCAGACTATCCTTATGGCTCTCTCTAGAGGAAAAGTAGGGCACATCGGTAACATTTCCCTCTTTCGCTGATAGCTTCCTCACTACAACGTGGTAAGGTCCGAAACGTTTTTACCAGAAGCCTCTCAGTATGGATCATCTCCCTGTAAAGCCTCAAGTTCCAGCTTTAAAACTGGAATAATTAAACGCACTTTTAGTGGTCTAGAGGGTACAAAAGTGCCCTATAGTCGTGGTAAGCACTTTATTAAAAGCTTTTCACTTGATTGAATTGTCACTGTGGAGCTATTGGGCTCCCATTTACACGCCACAGCATTCTCTTTACTACCACAGCACTTTAAATTTGAGATATTGCGGCTTAGAAAAATCTAACATGTTTCCGTACGACTTTTCATGTACATGAATAGAATCACGATTTGCAAAAAGCCCTTTTTTTTCACAGCAAGATTCAAAGAATTATTGTGACCGTGAAATGTAGCCAATCGTGACAAGAATGTAACACGGTTTGTAGTAGGTCTTTAGTAATCTAACAAAGAAATAATTAAGTCAATTGAAGTTTCCCTCTTTTTATAGTGCTGATTTAAAGTCAGCCATGTCTAAAACATGTGAACGTTACAAAAGTTCCTGGTTTGCCATATCTTCCAGCAAGGGTTTTCGACACAGTTTTCCTAGAGATAAAGATCATCGATACAATCAAATCAAACATTACCACGACAGCAATAACTGACAGAAATTTCAGATTTGTCCTTTAAAAGCGAACGGAGTTAGAGCTAGAAAAAGGCGTTTTTTGGCACATTGGCGCTTTTTGCTCTAATAGCGCGTGCAGACAGGAGTACCGTATTCGGTAAATTTGCAGCATTGTGGAATTAGACTAAATTCAGCAATTTGCCACTGAAATGCACCATCTAAATAGAGTGCTATGCAAATATTTTCATTTTTTTAAACTCATTTCTCGTTAACCTTTCAATTCTCAAAGTAGGGTACAGCGGCGCGGAAGTTTAATTTGATTACCGAATTGCAGCTTTGTGCAGACAGTACTCTACATCAAATTAAACTGTCTTCTTTAAATCATTCAATACAGTTACTATTACCAGTGTTAATTGAAAAGAGCAAACAAGGAAAAATTGTATTTTTTTTAAATAGGCGAGTTGAGGGAAGGAAGGCGTGCGGGAACGGGATTGACATGATGGCTGTCTGAATGACGTAAAGTACTCATACGCAATTACAAATGAAACTACCCTGCTTTCTTCTTTGCTAATAATTAATTCTGCTTTAGAAGGTCCAATATGAGGTTCATACGTAACTCGTGGTTGGGGATTATTACGTACATACGTGCGTACCCATAAAAATCCTTTATTATTTTTTTTATGGAAATCTTACGCCAAGTAGTCTATGGACTTAAATGACGACTTCCTTCGTGACCGTCTTCTTCTCAACAAAGATCCCGAAAAACTGACTTACCACTCGTCCATACCGACTTACAGTCAGTTTGTAAATCGCAAATTGTACCCCCACCCCTGCCTCCATGCCTTGCCTGCCAAATTACCTCGATGGAAAAAAGAAAGTAGGTAATATTAATTTAAATAATATTACAGGATCAGCGCGAAACTAAGGGAAATAGGTAAAGAAATAAAAGAATAAACTCAATGAAAAGCATATAAGTGTTAAGTGTTAATTAAAAGCTCACTCAGTCAAGAGAACGCTTGTGGAACCAGACAATATCATTGATCATGAGAACGACAGTGACATTGCTCCTTCAACCAGTGTGAAAAGCGGCCTGAAGAATATGCTTACTTCAACTGATTTAGAAAGAGTAACATTCGCTTTAAAGACATGATTGTGAAATCTGCTGCAATTCAGAAAATTAAAATTGAGGAAGTTCTTGAGAAAGAAAGTTGGGGGAGGGATATTCTAAAACGTTTCAGTAGACAATGTAATGAATCGAATCAAATATGAAAGATGAGTTCATAGGAGAGTTAAGAATCTCTAGGTTTAGTTGAGACTTGTAAATGTCATTGCAGTTCACATTCAAGTACTGTTTTAAATTGTGTTTTAAACTATGCCAACAAATCTGCCCAAATTGAAAAAGAGAAAATTCAGGAGTTGCTTGTAAATTGGGGAAGAGATATTCTAAAGAAAATTTCAGTGGTCACTGCAATGAATCGAATCAAATATGAAATACGCATTCATAGGAGTGTTAAGAAACTCTACGTTTAGTCGAGACTGGTTATTGCCATTGCAGTTCACAAGTTATCTGTCAAATTGTGTTTTAAACTATGTCAAAAAAATCTGCCCAAATTGGGAAAGAGGAAATTAAGGAGTTTCTTGAAAATTGGGGGACAGATGTTCTAAAGAAAATTTCAGTGGACACTGTAATGAATCGAATCAAATATGAAAAACGCAGTCATAGGAGTGTTAAGAAACTCAGCGATTGCAGTTCACAAGTACAGGTTCAAGTTGTGCTTTAAACTTGTCGGTAAATCTGCTCGAATTGGGAGTTATTGAGTTCTGTCAGAAAGATTTCCTTATCTTTGTCATCTGCTTCATTGTTACTGTTAGTATGTTATAGTTAGCTGTGATCTTGTTAGAATTGAATAAAGTTTCCGTTTTGGGTTGTGTTAACGAAAAGAGGGTCTGTGGCATTTGTACAATACTCTTCATTTTTTTGTCCCATACTTGACTACATTTTATAAAAAAATAAGCAATAGAGGACGGGAAGGTGAGGTGCAATCAAGGCTTTGCATAGCTTTTCGAAAAATCTAGCCTCCAACCCTGAGACATTATAGATAATGCATGACCAAAGAAGAAAAAGACCACTACTGCTTATTCCTCAGAAATATGCACAAATCTACATACATTTTATATGCGTGCATTTTCATAGTCATAGGTGTTAGATGAGGCTGTATAAGGAATTTTTTTATTATTCCTTTCAAAATACATTAAACATTCTTGTAACAATATTCTTGTAACAACTTGGCCAGGTGTTTTGACGCAACTTCTAAGCACTCGCGCTCACGCGTGTGAGATGTTTACTTGTTGCGAGAACCACTACATTTCACTGGCTTTCCAGCCATAAAGACAAAGATCAATTTAGTACATCCAGCCAGGGTTGAAATTATTTTTATTTGAAATAGAAGGAAAACACGTCACTGAACTTGATGTTAGAATATCACTGCATTACTTGAAGCTACTGATAGCTGGGCTTACAACATTGACCAGGGTAATGTAAACGCAGTCGTTTTCTTGGATTTGAAGAAAGCCTTTGACACCGTCGATCACGATATTCTTTTGTTTAAACTTATGAAATATGGTGTCCATGGTACTTCATACGATTGGTTCAGATCATACTTGGACTGCCGTAAACAACAATGTTTTATAAATGGTTCCCTCTCTGGGGACCATTTCCTTACTTGTGGTATACCTCAAGGTACAATTCTGGGTCCACTTCTTTTTATAACATATATCAACGACTTGCCTAACTGTCTATCAAATGCTGAACCTCGAATGTATGCTGATGACACACACACATATCCTTTGCTAGCAATAACATCCAAAATATTAATAATGTTTTAAATGAGGATCTTGCTAGGGTTGAAAAATGGTTAACTGCTTACAAGCTTACTCTTAACGCATCTAAAACTGAGTTTATGTTGATCGGATCGAGGCAGAGGCTAAGCTCATTTCACAATCCTCCGTCACTTATGATTGACGGTGCACCTATAACTCACGTTACCTCGTCGAAATCTCTTGGTGTTTATATTGACCAGACTCTATCCTGGAATGTTCATGTTGAGAATTTATGTAAGAAAATCGCGTCTGGTATCAGAGCGTTGAAGAGAGTGAGGTCTTTTGTTCCACACGAGACTCTCCGATCAATCTTCATGTCTTTGGTACAGCCTCACTTTGATTACTGTAACTCTGTCTGCGGATGTTGCGGCAAAACCCTAGCCAGTAAACTTCAAAACTTCAAAATCGCGCTGCGCGTATACTCACTTACTCGAACTATAATGCCAACGCTGATAACCTCATTAAAAAACTTGGATGGATAAAACTTGATTCTCAACGAACAATCCATAGGCCGTGTGATGGTTTATAAGTCGCTTAATGGTCTTACTCCTGATTACCTTAGTTCCAAATTTGTTGACCGTAGTAGCGTCTCCAACTACTCCTTGAGGGACACAGAAGGCAAACTAGCCATCCCACAGCCACACACAAACTATATGAACAATAGCTTCAGTTACTCTGGAGCAGTTCTTTGGAATAGCTTACCAATCGAGTTGCGGCAGGCTGACTCCCTTAGCGCGTTCCGGGCTGGCTGCGAGCGTCTCTTTCCATACATCAGGTTAAATTTAGAATTTTTATACACGGCACTCATGTAAAGCAGGTTTTATTTTGTTATTTAATACTATAGCAATAATTATTGATTATTTAGAGTAATTTTAGAATAACGTAGTTCTAGTCGTTGTATAATTTGTATTATTAAAAACTGGATCATTGCAATTGGATAATTCATTCGAGTTTTCATTGGCTAAGCCATCATGGTATATGAGCCATTATACCATGATCTACAGAAATGGCGAGCGTATGCGTGCTTTTTTGGGCCTTTTCGTTTTTATTGTAGTCTAGTTTTCTATATTTTGGGGGCGTTTCTAATAAAACAATTATTCCACTCGCGCTTGTTGGATATGAGATGATTATAGCCAACTCCTCGCTACGCGCCTCGTTGGCTATCTATCATCTCATATCCAACGCGCGCTCATGGAATAATTTTTAAATAATTCTGGTAAATAATTAGGTTTTTATAGTTGTGACTGATGAGTTTACCGTGTCTAAATAAAGTTATCCATCCATCCAACCAACCTGAACAAAGAAACAATCGTTGTCTACTTTTCCGAAAAATTAGCCGTGGGATAACGGTACAGTCTGTTCAAGTTGCAAGCAAGTCAAATTTAAACAGCACCCAGTTCGCTTATATTCAGTTTGGAATGCTGTATCTAGATTAAAGAAATAAAACAAATGTCTTGCATCGCGTTCGAGAAGCCGCGCTGTCACGCAATTATCACCAAACGCCGTCGGAACAATGTAGCTATGTAGACTGTAAATATCCCCCCCTCCCCCCGTGGGTACTCCTTATATGGGCCATTCAGTGATGTGGCGCTGGATAGAGTGTGGTGCTTACCCCTCAGTCCTTAACCGCTAATGAAATTCAAGCGAGTCTGTACAAAACAGGGTCTGGAGTCGGCCTAAACAAAGTATGGCTCCAAGACTCTCAACGAGTTTTAAGCATAACTGAAATCAGAAAGGTCTTTCAGTATTTATCGTACCCGGTCATCAGTCAGCATTAGATCATTTTTTTTGGTGACTAGAAATTAGCGCTAAGCCTCCGGCGAAACACCTATTCTAAACATGGGTCAAGTACTCCCCCCCCCCCGACTTTTGGACGTGTATTTTCTTGAAATAGGTAGTAGTAATTGACAGTGTCACTACTTATAGAAGTAAATAGACCTCTTTTGCTTGGATAGATCGTTGGGATGTACATCAATTTGAATTAATTAAGTTTCCCAGTTATGTACTAAAGTTCCCGTTTTCGTTATAAAAGTTCCCTTTTCACGTTACCAAAGAGCCTGACTTCGTTACAAAAGTTCCCTTTTCAAGTTACCAAAGTGCCCTATGGAAGTTCCCTATGGCCGTTACAAAAGTGCCCCAAAATGTTACTTAAGTGCCCTGTTTTAGTTACAAAAGTGCCCTGTGTTACGAAAGTTCCCTATGGTCGTTACAAAAGTGCCCCAAAATGTTACTAAAGTGCCCTGTCTTAGTTACAAAAGTGCCCTTTCCTCTAGCTTTGTTTATCTTTTTTTTTCTCTCTCTCTTTTTCTCTCTCTCTCTCTCTCTGCTTTCTTTTTTCGCTTTCCTTTCTCTAACTCATATTGCGCCTGTTATGTTACTTTTTCTGTCTCTATTTATTGTATGAACGCTTTTTTCTGCCATTAAATTGTAATAAATAAATAAATAAATAAATAAAAGAATCTCTTAGGGACGGACCATTAGAAAAGTGATGGGGGGGGAGGGGAAAAAAACAAAAAAAAATCATGCAAGGGAAATTGCCAAGAAAAAAAATTCGTGCAAAGAAGAAGGTAAAGAAAAAAAATTCATGCAGAAGGAAGGTCCAGGTCCGGTTGCTATGGCGTGACGTCATTTATCTGTTAGGTTGCTGTCATCGCAAGAATTTTGCGGTTCTATTGTGGTTTGCGATAATTGCTTTCAATAAAAGAAACTGTGTACTATAAGTAACCTGGTAATTTTCAGATATGATCTGGCCGCATAATTTATTTTTTTATAATAAATTTTCACAACGCGGGATTATTGTTCGCTTACACATAATAGAGACTTCGACTTCCAATGAACCCGTCATCGGTCATTGAAAACGGGCACAAAACGAGACTTGCCTCCCGAATTAGAAGATATGGTGTTTCTCCTGACGCATTTGTGCGAAATTGATCCAGTTTTCGGTCGAATTTTCCTCGTGGAGTTAAAGAAGGCGCGCTTGTTTTCCTTTCGCGGGAAGAACAACAAAGAAGCTGCCCCTGGATATACGTTTGGATTTGTTGTTGCGGCAAACCATTAAACAGTTGTTGAAAACCAAACAAAACCGACAACCGCGATTGGCTTATACATGAATTCAATCACCTGAGAACGACAGAGAGAACCAAAAAGTGTCTTCAGCTAGCGCTAGCCGTGACCAACCTCGTAGAGCATCGAATCAAGACAACAAGACGAAGGTACCAAGTTATATCATTAGATTAATCTTTCATTTATATGATAATTAACTTACACGGATTGTCATGCTTTTAGATAGTATGGGGACTAGACAGGTACTAAAAATCACTGTTTTCATTTGTGAGTTAGACCCTATACTGAGTCCATCGTACAATAGTTTTCTGAAAGACAATTATTTCGGATACATAGAAAATCCGTATAGGTACATATTATAAATGCTCTCTGGTTTGCCCACGCAAACGTCCACGTAGAATTGACGTTGCCGAGGGTTAGAGGATATTTTCGGGTTCACCCAGGCTGAAGTCCATGCAACACAGTTGCTGATGAGTGCTTCAAAATATGTAACAAAATCGTCAAAGTTATTTTTCCGACGTGCGTGAGGTACATTATAGGAACATGTTACATATCCTTTCAGGTTCACCCAGGCTGAAGTTCACGAGTAATTCGAGATACGTAACAAAATCGTGATAGAGATTTTTCCGTCGTGCGTGACATTATAGGAACATGTTACATATCCTTTCTAGTTCACCCAGGCTGAAGTCCATGCAATACAGTTGCTGAGTGCTTTGGGATATGTAACAAAATCGTCAAAGTGTTTTTCCGTCGTGCGTTGCATTATAGGAACATGCTGTGGTGGGTTCAGGTTCACCCAGTCTCATTGAAGTCCATGCAGTACAGTTGTTGAGTGCTTCTGGATATGTAACAAACTCGTGATAGTGATTTTTCGGTCGTGTAGTTTCCAGAATCGCTTCGCATTACTTGAAAACAATAAGATTATGAGCTCGTGATTTCTATCACGCATAGTAATCGTGAGCGTAACCTCTTGAGAGGTTTTTGAAAACCTCGTTGCAATAATTTTTGAGAATTTCTGACTGCATAACATAAACTGATTTTCAAAGTGTCTGGACACATGACGCGTTTTGTGGAACACAAACGATCACTGCCAGGGATATGATTACACTGGAATGTTACAAGCCACTGGTATCCCGTGGAGATGTAGAACTAAAAGTTCTTCATCTCCACGGGATCCAAGATCTGTTTTTGGTTGCAAAGAACGTCTGGCTCGTTGTGCTACAACATACACTGTATACTGTATTGTAATGGAAATAATAAAATAAAATTTGTAATAAATTAATATTAGAATCTGGTATCTTTGTAAATATTATATGCTATAAAATTCGTTATGCTCAGAATAAAAATTAGAGGATGAGTCTTATCCCCTTGAACAGGAGCCCGTGCCTTGAATAAGAATTCTATAATACAATGAAAAAGTCATTCACACGTAGTAGTAAGTGTTAACCACATAAACAGCAACATTAACACTGCCACTGGTACTCTTAAAAAAAAAAGAACCACAAAGTGTGGTTTTCATTGGCAGGCAGACTATCTTCGCTCTAGGACATACTCGTCTGAGCAAAACTGCTAAGGTTTACGTGTCGCTATCGTAAAACCACAAAGGAGAGTCTGTGTTGGCCTGTCTATTAACTTTTCAAAAAGGTAAATCGTTCAAAGACACTCGCCAGAACAAAACTTTAGAGGCTTACGTGCCGCTGTCGTAAAACCACATAGGAGAGTTTGTGTTGGCCTGTCTATTAACTTTTCAAAAAGGTAAATCGCTCAAAGACAAACTCGCCAGAACAAAACTCTAGAGGCTTACGTGCCACTACCGTAAAACCAC
Source organism: Platygyra sinensis (assembly GCA_019787425.1). Taxonomy (NCBI): domain Eukaryota; kingdom Metazoa; phylum Cnidaria; class Anthozoa; order Scleractinia; family Merulinidae; genus Platygyra; species Platygyra sinensis. Next base: position 38,985 of record JAHPZR010011273.1, on the reverse strand, counting down.
ATAGGGGAGTTTGTGTTGGGCTGTCTATGACCTTTTCAAAAAGCAATATTTGTCTGAAAAAAAAAATTCGCGCAGAGGGTTTCACCTGAAAAAAAAAATTCCTGCACAAGCCGAGAGCGAAAAAAAAAAAATTCGTGCAAACTGAAAATTCCCCTCCCCCCCCCCCCATCACTTTTCTAATGGTCCATCCCTTATGGTCATGGAAACAAGCTCGCCAAATATGACGTCACAAATACCGTATATTCGTTTCCAATCTCGGCCCGGCCATTTCTGGTTCTTTTTCGTAACGCTCTCGGAAACCGTCGGATTTTCTTATCTTGAGCACCACGGTTTGTGCAAAACCTAATTTTAAGAGTTGATTCTGCTTCCTGTTGGTATGACTGATGTTTTTAAAAAGGATTTTCAACAAAAGAAAAATTGTTCAAATTTCATTGCATTTGACCTTTAAACCTGGATTAGAGTTAACAGGCTTCCGAACAACCCGCCTCTGTTTTCAACAAGTAAACCTGGCATGAGCCCGCGATCCAATCGAAAACCAGCACTTGGTCAGCGGTCAAATTTAATAAAACACGTGACTTCGATAAGCTATAAACTTGAGCCCGCGTTACGGTCATGTGATACTGGTCAGCGGATAACTTGATTTGACAGGTGTCAATTGATCGTAACATGATGTCATATATCAAAAAAGTACACGGTAAACCAAGGCTGCATGTCTCTGACAACCTATTATTTGGAGCATGGCCGTCATGTTGCGCGACTCCACCACCACCGCCGCCGTCGTCGTCGTCGCGCGTACGCGCCCACGAGAACTACCGCTGGCCACAATAACATGAGAAAATCAATTCATGGGTTTCCTTTATTTCCCTATATGGGTATGGAGCTCCGCTTGGCGTCCCTTCGGGCCGCCGGAGCTCCGCTAAAAATGATCTTTCGAGGGGTAATTCTCAACTGAACTTCGCAGTGTAGTGATGTAGAATTGAGAGAAACTGGTAAGTGAGAGGTGTGCAAAAGGCAAGGGCTCGAGACCTGTAGGGGTGCAATGAATAATGAGGAAAAATGCGTAAGGAGCCTGGGTAATATGGAGGAGAAAAAAAGGGAAAAAAATGGAGCTAGCTAGGGAAAGAAGAGAATCGGCGGAAAAACAGCGCGCAATGAAATCATCTTGTTTTCATACAGTAAGTAATTATCAAAGTTTTACTTTGTTGATACAGATCCAGGCTTCAGATAGTACTCATCGTTTTATTGCTACAGCTCTGTTTCGTATGGTCAAGAACGGCCACACTCATCAGGCAACATTGGCGAATGAGCGTTAACTAACAAGGCTGGCGATATAATACAAATACAAATGCATGTGCGCGCCAGCATTTAGTGCGCGCCGTTTTATAACAAACGCGTTTTACTTGAAAAAACTTGAGAGTAAACCTATTTCTGTGGCGCCATGAACTTTCCAATTCTTTTCTCTTGTTAAGGTTGCCTAGATCGTGTTTAAAAATGATAAAGTACCTTTCTTGAAGGCACAGGTTGCACTTCTTGCTCACATTATTATGCGGTTGGCACGTTCTCCATCTAATGTCAAATGCTTCGATAGCTCTGTTTAGTTTCTTTAATTTGGGGGTGCCGGAAGGATGTCTGATGGTTTCTATACCGTTCCTTATGCACTTGTCATCGGCTTCCCCGAGGAGGGGGACCCCGGGCTGATGTGGGGACTTTGCTAATTGTGCATTTCAAAGTTCTTGTATTTCCCCACCCGTGGGGTATTTTTTTCGTGCAAAGTCCCCAATATTTGGGGAAGCCAAGCACCCAGCTGGATTTGAAGATGCACTTCAGAACTTTATTTTGGCTCTTTCAGAGATCTCAAGTTGATTTGTTGGCAAAGAAAGAGATCTAAAACGGCTCAGCCGTTTTGTGACGCCGCAGGCGTCACTCCGCTAGGGGGGGTCTGGGGGCATGCTCCACCAGAAAATTTTGAAAAATGGAAGTAGCTAAGACGTGTTTTCCTTCATTCTGAGCAGAAATGTCATGTCGCTGGCTCTGCACAAGTATAAAGCGAGTACAAGCGAGTACAAACCAATGACTAAAAATTTATTTATTTTTTATTTACAAACTTCGCCAAGGACAATTTGGCAGGAGAGATCTCACAGAACTATTGTTCCAATAACGAGACTCCTAAACATCCAAAAAAAAAACAACAACAACAACAACAACAGTAATAACAAAACAAAATAAAATCAGTAATTATATGATTCAGAACAGTTAATTAACAACAAAGTTTATTAATTAACAACATAGTTTATTATGAAGGAACTTCACTAAAGGAGCAAGGAATCTCAAATGCGTGAGAAATCATAGTTTCCGCGTGAGAGCGTAAGATTGAATTTGTTTGCGCGAGTCTCACGCTCAATGCGCGAGACTCGAGAGCTCTGTTCTTTGAACAGTTAACAAACACTCCGACTTTGCATTCTGATGAAAATTGAACTTTAAATATTTTTTCTTGAATACCACATTAGCTGCTCGCAGTCTGGTGAAAATTTCAGCTTTTCTTCCCGTCCTGAATTGCCGAGATTCTGTTTTAAATCTATCCGGACTGTCTTGCCATCATCGATCGAGCGAACAATCGATCGTTCCCAATCTCCTCTCGGTTGAACAGAAGCGAAGTCCCCACATTCTCCCCGAGAGTAGGGCAAAATCTAAGTCCCCACATAAGTCCCCACAATTCCCCCACCACAAGGGCTAAAATTTGTTGCGAAGTCCCCACAAAGTCCCTGTATTCCCCCACATCAGCCCGGGGTCCCTCCCCCCCTCGGGGAAGCCGATGACAAGTGCATTAAAGTTCAAAGCGAGCCCGACGTAGGTTTCCGTGGTTATTTCCGTGGCAACTGTCGCTTGGTAAACTACATTTTCTTGCAAACACTTTCCTTCCAGCGGACATTCAGGCTTATTTTTGCGAGGGTGCAGCCGACGCGCTAACCTGGGCGAGCATCAATTCTTATTATGCGATGAAATGACGATCTTCATGTTTAGCATGCACCGAGTGGCTGAGTTAAAGGGTATGCCTTTAAAAGATCTTGTTTAATCGGTGTTCCTTGGGAAGCATTTGTCTACGACGAGCAGAAATTTCCTTCCCAGGTTGGTCTTGACATTGCCGTCTCAGGAGGGTTGTCATGTGATCTTTCTTTTCTGGTTTAGGCTCTTTCTCGTTGCCTGCCTTGCTTGCGGATCAAATTTAAGCTCGTAGCCACTTTCTTCAAGCGCTCGTTGGTATGGGGCGATGGCTTCATTAAAGACTTGTTCCGTAGAAGAGATGCTGGGTAGCCGTTGGTTAATGTTTTTGCGGGATGTTTTCCAGCATGCCGGGGGATGGTTACGCAACCGGTGGAGCTTCCACTTGAAAGGTCGAAGGTAACATCAAGGACGTTTATCGTCTTCTTGTTTGTTTCAATTGTTTTTTTTAAGACCTACAGATCTGAAAACATTGCTGACTCCTTTCTTTTTTTTTCAATCTGCCTTGAAGTGGCGTGGCATAGCGCGATCTCGTCGACGCGTAGATTCCCACTTCATATTTAAATCTGAGGCGCGATGAGAGACAGCACGTACACTCCTATCAAGTCAGAGGTTTCAGCTCCGTCATACGAACCCATTACGTCGAACGTGCTGTTGGAGTTCTATTTAGTCCAAGGTGACTTTTGGTAGCAGAAGAGTGATGATAATTTCCCGGTCTTGTTGGTTGATTTTTGTAAATCTTGATGAATAGTCCAATGCTCTCATTAGCAGTTGCTCAGATATGGATGGATAAAATTCGCAAACGTAAAAAGTGATAAATGAGCGCCAACCTTTTTCAGGGAGCGCTCTAAACCATTCAATGACGTTTATTGTGCAAATTAACTATCAATGTATATATTCAATACTTTTGGGAATTGCAATTGTCTCGAAAAACAATAAAGCGCATACATAATTAATCATTATGCATGCTTAATAAATGTATGAGGCTATATAAAATTTTTCCCTCCAGGCTACATTTTACATACGTTTAAGATCAATAATAGTGTCTTATAACAAAGTTTCCATATAAAGCGCGCTCTGCGTGGCCGAAACAGGTGATTTCTCAGAGAACAGTTTTACAGTAGGCTTACCTGAATTTTTTGCTTCGCAATTTTGACAAATTAGATCCGAATTAATCTTTCCCTGTGACTCAGACAAATGTCATTAATCATAGTTAATAGAGGGGAATGGTTATGAAACCCGGCAAACATCAAACGAGCAAACAAAGATGCCAAGATTTATGTTGGAAGGTCCGCAACCCTTCACAATCTTTTGTTTTGCGCTCATACACTATGCATGAATTACGTAACCAACACGTTTCTATTTGCTAGTTCCTCGATCAGTAGTAAACAACTATGATTGTGTTTTGTGCAGGGTTAACGCCAGAAAACAGAACAATAACATACAACAGAGAACTTTGACGACTCGAGTTTCATAACCATTCCCCTCTATTAACTATGCATTAACAGAAACGAGCTCTTTGTCTGCGGTAAAAACACCTGTCTGGAGGCAATTGTTAGCAACAGAACAACAAAAGTGTTTTGCTGGATCCCGAGAAAACACTAAGCGAAATAAACAAATTCTTATGCTAGCTAAAGGCTGGTTTTTACTAGCGCATAAGCGTAAGCACAAGCCGACATACGCAGAAGCAGTAAGATGTTGATAATTAGCACCTTTTGTTCGAAATTTCCCGAATAAAAGGCGCTAATTATCAAGATCTTACTGCTTCTGCGTATGTCGGCTTATGCTTATGCTTATGCGCTAGTGAAAATCAGCCTTAATACTTCAATAAGACCGTTAAATTAGTTACGAAGGCAGAAGTTATTCTTAGGAAGTAAACATGAGTAAAACAACAGAAAACACCACTTGAGCTGTCTCTGTTTATGATGAAAAGCTTTATTTTTTGTAAAAATGCTCAAACAACACTTATGTGGAATGTAATAACGCTCGTTCGCTCGATCTCTGGTCATTTCAGCGAAGTGAATTTCAACTGACACTGCAACACTCACCCGACAGGTAATCAGTTAAAAGCTTGCTCTGATATCCTCTCCCGTACTCGGAGTAGAACCAGTGGGAGTAGTTTAGGCAATCATGCTGCAAGCGGCTGCAGGCCGTAAATAACTGTAGCTCATTTCAAACACAGCTCAGCATTTTGCATTTTTATCTGCAAGCTTTGAGCTCTTTGTTTCGTAATTTTCATTTGAAAAGTATACGTTTTAATAGGCTATAATGCCGCCGATTTCTTTTGGATCTTTATTTTCAAATCAACTGAACTAAAAAGCGAACTTTGAAGCTATTGTCCTTATCTCGAAGGCCACTCGAAACCGAACGGTTAGCCATGGATAGTAGAAGTCTTTTTACTATCCATGGTTTAGCTTGGGCGTCGTCATCTTTTGCCTCGTTAGCCAATCAAATCATTTGAACAATTCTAGCAAGGATTGTGATAGATGGTCGCTTCCGCCAAAGTTTGGTAGAAAATTCAGCCGAATGCGTGGGGAGATAAATGCATTCTTTATCATGAAACAAATAAATACGCGTTCTGTTATGTTGTAAAGCACTTGGGAAGTTGTAAAGTACTCAAGAAGTAGAGAGAAACACTCGGCAATCTCAAGCCCGTTTTCCCTCTACACTTCTCAGTTCGTGCTTTACTGCTTCCTATATGCTTTACAACAGAACAGGGCACAATCGAGGCTGCTTTATTTGTTAAGCCGGATACATCTATATATAGGAGCGTTACACAACTTGCTACAACTTCAAAGTTTCCCTCCCGGGAATTTTGAAGAAACATGATGTTAGCAGCCTTTTAGTGCGACATCTTAGCGTCAGCGAAAATTGTCGTAACATTTCAGCACAAAAGCGGAAACAGAATGGAAGAACTCTCTGTCTACCAGGGGCACAGACAACCCAGTTATAGAGTGGGACGAGAGTTTATAAATAAAGGAATTAAGACGGAATCCGCCAGACGTTGGAGTAACAAGTGGACAAAAATCTTGTACCAAGATTATTTACATTGTATTGCAAACTTCTGTAGGGCTCTTTTAATTATCTTCTCAAAACAATTCATTTCTAGCAACACCAAACGTCGAAAACGAATGTTGAACTTCGTATGAAACGCTTAAAAGTTTTGGTGAAATGAAACTGATGATGGAATTTTGCCTGTGTTTCCACAAAATCACTGAACTTTGAAATTTATTTTCTCTCGTTCCCGTGGGATATTATTTTTCGGTGTTATTTCAGGCAATTATTTATGTATTTAGCTTTAAAAAAATGTAAAAATGACTGTAAAATACTCAAAATTACTCTGGTACAGATTTTTGTCCACTAAAACCTGAAATTGCTCCATATTCTATCGGATTTCGTCTTAAAAACTAAAGAGGTTACCTTTTTTTCTCCTGTTGTCGCCACCGAGCGAAGAGTCCTCGCCACACAAACAAAAAATAAACCGGAATAAAGTACTCGTGGTCAATAGCTTTTCAAACATGCAAATTTTTAAGTTGAACAAGTCAGTGACGCACCATTTGACGCACCAAGACACGGAGCACTTGAATAATCAATTTTCAAAACTATGATGATTGGCTACTCGATTTATCAAACTGCTCATGCGTAAATAGCCTGCGAAAGCAAACGTATTTCCGGCTGTCACTTGGTTCTTCTGCGAGTCCGCCGAAATGAATTGCTTTCGGCGGAACCAAGTGACAGCCGTTAATACGTCTGCATTCGCAAGCTGTGCGGAAACTACCGGTAGTAAAACTGCTTGTCAACCAATCAGGACAGGTGAGTGCCGGTGAGCGAGAATTTCAAACAAATATGCCGCAGAAAAACTCCAACTAAACTTGTAAACACGAAAATTTGTCGCTGCTGCTGTAAACCCTTATGTTCTAATGATCACCTCATTTCACTTCTCGGTGAAAAGTCCCTAAGGGAAGCGATAATAGAATTACTGGCCATGTTGTAAACCAAGGCACGCATGCGCCGTGAAACCGGAAGTCTTAAAATTTTGGTCTGGAAATTTGATTCTTCCAGAGCTCCGAGTCTTGGTGCTGAGCAAAAGACACGTGGGCTCTTTAACCGGCAACTGATGAGATCCACATGAAGGATCGAAACCATAGTCTTGCCTGAACCTAGCCGAACAGTGGCATATACAACACCCAAAACAGTCTAATGTTACAGCCTTGTGCGTAAACAGCAACATTTGAAAAGAGCAAAGCTTTCAGTGAAGGTCAAAGGTTTCCTATCTTGACCAACAGGAATCGTGTTCAGCCTGTCAAACCAATTGTAACATCAAGGTGATTGTGTACTTTAAACATAACTACTTTTAGTACAACCCTAACCATAGAATATGATTTCGATCTGAGCTCTTTAGATCAGTTCAAAGAGCTCTTTATATTTGCAGTTTGTAAAGGCCAGGCTTTTTCTAACCTTAACTCTTGATATTGTCAGTGGGATCAACTTGAAAATAGTAAGAATAGATCATTTTCTTCTAAAAATTAATCAGATACTGAGCTCCAAAAGGAGTGACAATCCCTGTAATTTATTATAGTTCTGATGCCATGACTTTTGAGAGCAGATGATTGTCTTAGATGTTAAAAACATTTCAAGTCTCAAGATTCAGTTTTGCACGCTCTATATAAACGCAGTTACTTTTCAGTGTTGTACTTTGTAAGGCTGTTGTGTTTTATCCAGAAAGCTGATGACTGATAAGTTTTATTTGTTGTTTTTCGATGTGAACAAAGAGATGAGGCATTTGTTCTGTTACAATACTATTTCCGTTATGTTGCTGTTCTTTTGTACATACAGTTCCTTTGCAGCTGGATGTTCAAACCTGAAAAACTATGCACCAATGTTATGAGCTACAAATGACCATGTATCAGAAGTAGAAGACTGAAGTGACCAAGTAAAAATGGCTGGATATTGTGCTTAGAGACAAAGAATTTATGATGCAATTATACAGTTGGGAAACAAGTAACAGTTCCAGAGTATTCTCAATTGCCAATTGTTACAGAAACCAGGCTTCAGGGTGCAAACGCTAAAGCTTGGCTTTGTGGAAGCTACATTATAGACAGTCAAATAAAATCAACTCAAGAGTTTATTCATCTAAGATCAGGAATATTTTAGCAATCATAAGAGTTATCAGAAGTTTAGTTGATAACTGATAATACACCTGATACTAATACCGACCCAAGTTTGTGGTGCAGTTCCATGGCTTCTCTCAACCGTACATGTAGGCTTTTTCAAGGTTAGAAGAATCCAAAGCATATTGAAAGAATTCAAATCAGGTGGCTTCCGACATAGCTCATTTTATCGTCGGGTACGGAGTGCAGCATATCGGACTTCTTCCTTCTGACAAATAATACGGCACATCTGGAACACCAGGAGTGTTACATATTGGCACGAAATTAGCACCTATTGTATATTACATTCCACATACGCATATATAAGTAGGTTAGCACAGTATGCAAATCCAGAGAGCACACACATCCACGCGGTGTGCGTGAATAAAGAGAATAAACTTCATCGACATCCGACTACATGGTGGCAGCGTTTTACAAGAATAATTTCTAGAGTTAAGTCGAGAGAGGCCAGCAGAAGCGAATTATGGCAACAGCAACGTCTTTTGCATCGTCACAGATGAACTGGGACGCCCCTGATCCGATAACTGCATTTGCAAGATTCAAACAATAATGTCAGCTTATGTTCTCAAGCGTTCTCAAAGACGCCGATGACGAAGAAAAAGTGAACTACATTTTACTCTGGTCGGGGGAAAAAGGTCTGGATATATACAAAAGTTGGACATTCACAAAGGAGGAAGACAGGAAAAAGCCTGCCATTATTTTCGAACGGTTCGAGAATCAATTGGAGCCGAAGACGAGTCATCGAATTCACAGATATACACTACAAGGAATGCGACAAGAACAAGGCGAACCAGTGGATGATTTTATCTCAAGATTAAAAAACCTAGCAGAAAAATGTCAATTTCGCGACAACACCGAAGTCGAAGACAGAGTTTTAGATCAGCTTATTTGGGGGTCAAAAAACCCCGATGTCCAGAAGTCCCTCATAGACCGAGACAAATCATTGACCTATCGAGATTGCAAGAAGCTACGAGGCGACAAGTAAACATATGAAGACACTGGCAGGAAGTAGCGAAAGCCATTAAGAGGATAGAAGTGTGGATGCCATTCAAAAGGAACAAGAAACGGAATCCTGTAACAACTGCGGAAAACAGCACCCGAGAAACAAATGTCCAGCCTACGGTACATTATGTCGAAAATGCGGTAAAGCTAATCATTGGCAATCTGTCTGCCGATCCAGCAAATGGAAACAATTTAATCAAGGAAGAAAGCCGGCTTTCAAAAAAATCTATTCAGACGATTGAGGACAGGGGCGATGACGACAATGATGAAATTCTCACAATCAGTACAATCGAGGTTAACACCATAGAAGACACGCAACATTCGACGACACGCGACACAAGCGATGAGGTCTTTGCAACACTTGGGATAACCCAGCCAGAAAAGAAGCGGAAAATTAATCTCCAGTGCAAGGTGGACAAAGGTGCACAGAGCAATGTTTTGCCTATCAGGCTGCTTCGCATAATCGCCCCAGAGAAGTTTGACGACGAAGGAAACCCCAAACCAGAAGTACTGGAAAAGAATGAAGCCGTCTTTTCAGCATACGGTGGCTCTGTAACAATGCAGCTTGGCACTATAAACATCCCGTGCAAATATAAAGAGAAGAAGATTAACTGCATTTTCTACGTCACAGACACTTCAGGGCCAGCTATTCTAGGTCTAAAAGCGTGCATTGCACTAAAACTAGTCTCCCTCCACTGTACACTAAGAACAAATCAATTAAACCAGGCTGATCCAACTAGCAGCTTCAATTCCCCAGCTCGAAATTCGGGTACTTACAAGAAAAGCTCGAGTTACATTGGAAGTCATGTACCACTGGAAGAGCGGCCATCAATCACAAGTAAACAAGAGCTGATGAATATGTACCCAGAATGTTTCAATGGCACAGTTGGGTGTTTTGATGACTACACCAACCACACCACACTGGATCCTGAAGTATCACCGGTTGTCCATGCACCCCGCAAAGTACCCATAGAGTTGAAAGACAAATTACAAGCCGAATTACGTGAGATGGAAAGCCAAGACATCATTGCGAAAGTAACCCAACCAACAGATTGGGTCAACTCCCTAGTCATTAGAGAAAAAAGAAAATGGGCGACTTCGTTTATGTCTCGATCCTAAAGACCTGAATAAGGCGATCAAAAGAGAACATCATCTCATACCCACTCTAGAGGAAATCACACCCAAATTATCAGGAGCAAAGCTTTTTAGCAAGCTCGACGCTCGCAATGACTACTGGAATGTCAAATTAGACGAGGAGTCCTCGTACCTGACAACCTTTAATACACCATTCGGTCGATACCGTCTCCTCAGAATGCCGTTTGGCCTACGAACGAGTCAAGACATCTTCCAGTTCAAGATTGATGAGACGTATCGTGATTGCCTGGGAGCCATTGGCATTGCAGATGACGTCACAGTCTATGGAAAGAGCGACAAAGAGCATGACTTACACCTACACGAAACCATGGAACGTACCAGACGGGCTGGCATCAAGCTCAATGAAGAGAAGTGCGTTATCAAAACAAAGGAGTGCAATTTCTTTGGTATGCTCTACACACCAGAAGGTGTCAAACCCAGCCCAGATAAAGTCAGAGCCATAGAAAATTTAGAACCGCCTAAAGACATGAAGGAGCTTCACACCTTTTTGGGGATGGCAACCTATATAGCTACATGAGCTCATTCATCCCCAATCTAGCTAACCACTCTGCCCCCTTAAGAAACCTCTTAAAGGAGAACGTTGACTTTGCATGGAATCCATCACATTCGAAAGCCTTTGAGAAGGTGAAGGCATTGATATGTACCACAACGACTCTGGCCTACTATGACAGAAATGAACCAGTTGTCCTTCACGTTGACGCATCAATTAAGGGCTTGGGCGCAGCTCTTTTACAAAACGACAAGCCAATAGCCTTTGCATCGAAAGCACTTACCCCTACGGAGACCAGATATGCTAATATCGAATAGCAGTGGTATACGGCTACGAAAAATTCCATTCGTATCTTTATGGAAGATCGTTCGTGGTTAAAACGAACCATCGTCCCCTAGAACAGATCCATAAAAAGAACCTGATGCAAGCACCTCCACACCTTCAAAGAATGCTGTTGCGTCTACAACCCTACGACTGCGTTATAAAATATCTTCCAGGAAGAGAAATGGTTACAGCTGACGCCCTGTCACGCCTTTCGCCGTTGGATGAATTTGAAGTATCAGACATGAATGTGAAAGTTCACCACTTTATCAGAATCACCCCAGCTAAGATGGAAGAGTTCAAAGAAGAAACTGCGAAAGATGAAACCCTGCAGCTTCTAGCCCATAAAGTTATGCCAGGTTGGCCTGATAGTGGGAAGAAAATTGTTCCGGCGCTAAAACCATACTGGCCCCTACGAGATGACATATCAGTAGAAGATGGGCTGATACTTCTTGGAAGCCGTGTTATAGTACCTGAATCCTTGAGAGGCAACATCTTGCAGCAAATCCACGGAGAGCACTTTGGTATAGAAAAATGTAAACTACGAGCCAAATCCTGTGTTTACTGGCCAAGCAAATACAAAGAAATTGAAAACCTTGTAAACTCATGTTGCGTTTGCCAGAAGTACCACAATTCCCAGCAAAAGGAGCTCATGATACCAACAGAGATCCCTTTAAGACCGTGGCAATCACTTAGCGCAGACCTGTTCTACGTTCAACAGTCGTGGTTCCTCATAGTTGTCGACTATTATTCCAAGTTCCCATTTGTCAAGAAACTTCATAACGATAAGTATATATGAAATAATTTATATTTGTACTGCGGTTGTAGATGAAAGTGAAGAGTGATCATCGCAGTAAATTTTCCAATTTGAGCAATTGGAAAGGAGAAGACTGAAAAAATCAGGGCTTTAACGGGGCGTCTAAGTCTTCCTGCAACAGTTCTGCAAAGCAGAACCAACGACAATCCTTCTCCATAGAATCACCTGTTTTAAGATCACTTGCTTCAACGATTCTCTTAAATACATTTATCCACCTACTTACATACATGACTGAGGCTCTGGGACACCTTTTAATTTTACGAACATTAATAAGACCACCAGAGGTCTTTCATTTTTTGTAAAATTAAAAAGTGTCCCAGAACCCCCGCAACTGAAACGCAACTGACTGCAATATTTGTAATGAAAGTTCGGTTAACGATCTTTTCTTAGACTCTGTTTCTGAGAATGACTATAAGACTGTTGGTTATTGCGGTCAAAGTCACAAAATATGTTATTACGAAAAATAAACTTCATTACTCCACAAGGAGAAAGAAAAGTAAGAAATGAAATAGACCAATGGATTGCAAGCAACCAGGAAACATGTTTGTTCTGCGCTGAGCTTTTCCTGTTGCTAAACCACAAAGACTCAGTGAAGGACCATTGTCACGTTACAGGAAAATACCGCGGGACAGCGTATAATGAATGTAACTTCGAGAACAGATTGAATGCAAAAACGTTCGTAATCCCGCTTGTATTTCATAACTTGAAAGGCTATGATGGGCATCTGCTGATGCAGGTAATGTCGAGAGTGCATGGGGAAATAAAATGCATACAAATCTTAGATTCATCGATAGGGCGAATTTCTTGCTGACCAGTCGGGAATCTCTTGTAAGAAGCAGTGACTCCAAGTCTCTTAAAATGACAGAGAAAAGGTACAGAAACGAAGAAACAAGAATGCTATTCTTAAAGAAAGGAATTTTTCCGCACGACTACATGGATTCGTTTAAAAGGGTTAGTGAGGCAAAGCTGCCTGCAATGAGGCGTTTTACTCCAAGCTGAATGAAAAGAGCATCACCTAAAAAGATAGCATAATCACGCGTAGAAAATTTGGGACTAAGTATTCGGGTGCAAAAACCTTGGTGACCATCACGATTTGTAGCGGAGCTCCATAATTATAGAAACGGAACCACGTGTATGCATAGAAATAGGAACCCATGCAACTCTTTTCTTATGGTCAAAATGGTTAGCGGCATGGATCACGGGCGCGCGCGCCTAGCGCATACACCATTGACGATGGCGCTTCAAATATAAAATTTTCTGTAAGCCATATATCGCATTTTCTTTAAATATATTTTATTCTACTAGATAACTTTTTTCCATACTGTCTGAAAGTTAAAGCCTGCGGCTGCATTTTGAGAACTTTCCAACAAAGAAATAAAAATGGTAGGTCACCGAATTAGTTTTTCAGATAATTTACAAAAACTGAAATTTAGTGTACGTTGTTGTGTTTTTGTGCGTTGTTATGGTAACGGATATGACGACGTCACAAGTACCCTCAAAGTATAGCCCAGTAACAGAGTTGCAAGGAGACATATAGTTTGCCCACACCATTAAATATCCTTCTTTGAAATCTTCCATCGTTTTACAAACACTGCAGCAACAAAAACCCTTTCGAGCCTCCTTAAACCGCAAGCCAAGCAGAAAAGACTGAAATTGTTTTTTTTTTTTTGCTGTATATATAAGTCACACGGTTCGTGTTAAAGTGAAGATGTATTGAATCATCGGTAGCCATAAGAAATCAGGGTTTTTTTATAATAGCTTAGTTGTGTCTCATTTTGTTACCAACTCGAAAAAAGTTGTGCAGATTTCAATAATGCAAGAGATCGCTACACAATCCGTAACAAGAAAGTAACAAAACATGCTGCCCACAAGAACTAACAAGGACATGGAGGGATAGCATCACATTAGCAATCAAGGAGCTGAAACAACCGCATCCACCTGCCCGTGTACGTGCTTGTGGAGCTGCTGCACTAGGAAGCTAGGTTCGTATCGATCCAGACCCAACTAGTGTCTGACGGCAAGCTTTCCAGCAAACAGAGGTGAAATAAAGTTGTTGTAGTCGACGATCTTCAAGCATTTGGAGGACTACAACAGCAGTGAAATATCAGCCCGTCGGCCGCCGTCTCCTAGAGCTGTGCAGGTAATGATTATTCGATCCAAGAATACGGCTAACGGGTTCCGTTTTCGAAAAATCATTTCACAATTACATTCTAGAAAAGACTAGTAGATTTCAAACCAACAGTGAATTGATTTTTCGAAAACAGAACCCGTTAGCCGTATTCTGAGGCGCCACGCACCTCTCGTAAGGTTTAACAGGATTGGCCGAGAAAACAATAGAATAGACAACAGAAACCATGGCACTAGTCCTCAAAACAATAGAGGTGGATGAGTCCGGGAGCAAATAAAATTAGAGGTTCCGAAGAGGTGCGTGATTACTGTGTATTCTTGGATCGAGCGAGCGAGTTCAATATTCGAATAATCAATTCATTATTGCATTCTTGAAACGACTAGCGGGTTCAAGTTTCAAATAATCAGTTCATTAATGCAATCTTGAGGGGTACACTTCACTTAGTTTGACTGTAAAACTTTGGCGCGCATGCACTAATTCGAGTTCCCTAGACAACGGAACAAATATCTTATGCGTCAAATTTGCATAAAGACAATCTTTGTTCAAACAGCTTATTCGCTGCGACTATACTCAGGTTTATCGTTTTTGTTAGTGTTTGGTGGCGAGGACACTTCGCTCCGTGGCGATAACAGGAGACAAAGGTAACCTCTTTCAGTTTTAATTCCTTTATTTATAAACTCTCTTCCTACTCTATAACTAGGTTGTCTATGCCCTTGATAGACAGAGTGTTCTTCAATTCTACTTTCGCTTTTGTGCTACGACAGATGCTACGACAATTTTCGCCGGCGCTAAAAGGTTACGAACATGTTTCTTCAACATTCCCTGGAGGGAAACTTTGAAGTTATAGCAAGTTGTGTAACGCTCCTATATATAGATGTATCCAGCTTAACAAATAAAGCAGCCTCGATTGTGCTCTGTTCTGTTGTAAAGCATACAGGAGGCGGTAAAGCACGAACGGAGAGGTGTAGAGGCGAAACGGGCTAGAGGTTGTCGAGTGTTTCTCTCTACTTCTTGAGTACTTTACAACTTCCTAAGTGCTTTACAACATAACTGAACGCAGTCAACGCTTATTTATTTGTTTCATGGCATTAATTTCCTCGCACATTCGGCTGAATTTTCAACCAAACTTTATTTTCCAATCGAGAAAGAATGGCGGAAGCGGCTAACTGTTCTCCGATAAAGCACGCTAGAAAAAGCCAATCACAATCCTTGGTAGAATTGTTCAAATAATTTGATTGGCTAACGAGACAGAAGATGACAACGCCCAAGCTAAACTTTCGGTCTCGAGTGTCCTCTCGAGTGGCCTTCGAGATAAGGACAATCGTTTTAAAGTTCGCTTTTTAGTTTGATTTGAAAAAAAAAAGATCCGAAAGAAATCGGCAGCATTATAGCCTATTAAAACGTTTGCTTCTCCAATTGAAATTACGAAACAAAGAACTCAAAGCTTGCAGATGAAAATGCGAAATGCTGAGCTGTATTTGAAAGGAGCTACAGTTATTTAAGGCTTGCAGCCGCTTGCAGCATGACTGCCTAAACTAGCGTCAAGGTTAGAAAGACTAAACTACTCCTTCTGGTTCTACTCCGAGTACGGGAGAGATTATCAGAGCAAGCTTTTAACTGATTACTTGTCGGGTGAGTGTTGTAATGTGAGCTTCACTTCGCTGAGATGACCAGAGATCGAGCGAACGAGCGTTGTTACACTCTACGTAAGTGTTGTTTGAGCAATTTTACAAAAATAAAGCTTTTCATCTTAAACAGAGACCGCTCAAGTGTTTTTTTTTCCTGTTGCTTACTTCTTAAGTATAACTTCTGCCTTCGTAACTAACAGCTCCTGGCCTAGGATGAGAATTTGTTTATTTCGCTGGGTGTTTTCTCGGAATCCAGCAAAACACTTTTGTAGTTATTTTAAAAAAGGTTACGACATGTTTTAATTTTAAAGACATGTTTCGATGTTGCCCACATCATCGTCAGTTACATAATATTTGGAAAACCGTTGGACTCTATAACAACCGTTGACAATAGCCTCCAGACAGGTATCTTTACCGCAGACAAAGAACTCTTTTCCATTACTATACGTTTGTCTGAGTCACAAGGAACGTTTATTTCGGGTCTAATTTGTCAAAACTGCGAAGCAAAAAATTCAAATTAAGCCTACTGTAAAAGTATTCTCTGAAAAAATCACCTGTTTCGGCCACGCAGAGCGCGCTATATATGGAGACTTTAATATCATATGTTATAAGACATTGTTATTGAACTTAAACATATGTAAAATATAGCCTGGAGAGAAAAATTCTATATAGCCTCATACAGTTATTGCGCCTTACTGTTTTTTTTTAAGACAATTCAATTCCCAAAGGTATCGAATGTATACACTCATAATTAATTTGCACAAGCAACGTCATTGAATGGTTTAAAGCGCTCCCTGAAAAAGGTCGGCACCCATTTATCACTTTTTACGTTTGCGAATTTTATCCATCCATATCTGAGCAACTGCTAATGAAAGCATTGGACTATGCATCAAGATGTACAATGATCACCCAACAAGACCGGCAAATTATCATCACTGCTCTGCCACCAAAACTCACCATGGAGTAAAAAGAAATCTGACACACGTTCGACGCAACAATAGACCCATTGCATAAATGGCGCCTAAATTTAAATAACAATACTTGGTACATCCTTAGCCTCACATTCATCTTTAAAGACAAAGGAATTTTCACTTGAATGTTTTCAATTTAATTCAATTTCAATTCAATTTTCAATTTATTTATTTCCGCACTAAATATAAAAAAAGGGCAGTCTGTCTCCGCCCACAAATAGCAAAGGCTAATCGCGGCGGGCAGAGCAACACGCAGTAGGCTAAGGATGTATGAGTATTGTTATTCAAATTTAAGCGCCATTTATGGGTCTATGGGTTCGTATGACGGAGCTGAAACCTGTGAGTTTTAAAATAGGAGTGTACATGCTGTCTCTCATCGCGCTCAAATTTTAAGATGAATTAGGACTCTACCGCGTCGACGGGATCGCGGTATGCAACGCCACTTTAAGACAGATTGAAAAAAACAAAACAGAGTGAAGAAGTCAGCAATATTTTCAGATCTATCGGTCTTAAAATAACAGTTGAAACAAACAAGAAGACGATAAACTTCCTTGATGTTACCTTGGACCTTTCAACTGGAAGCTCCACCGGCTGAGTAACCATCATCCCCCGACATGCTGAAAAACATCCCGCAAAACATTAACAATCGGCTAACCAGCATCTCTTCTACCGAACAAGTCTTAGTCCAGTTCTGGCTCTTCTCTCTGCCACGCAGCGCTCCGCTCTCGGAGAGAGAGGGTCCAGGGACATTTGTCCGCGCATGCTCGTAATTTTAGCTAGTTTCCTGCGCATGTACGACGAGATAAGGCGAATTATTATTCAACTTTCATACAGTGTACGAATTCCGATTCTCTGGTTGGTTGATTTGTGCCGTGTGACACTGGGTTGTGACGAAACAATTTCCTTGACGTCATTATCGTGGTGTAATAGCCGTGGTGTAAATTCTATACACCACTGTCATTACACCATGGCTTCGGCTGACTCAAAGTTTGACGATTTTTGTTTGCAGTGTATTCAATTTTAATAATAAAAATGTTAACGAACTCATTGCTCGTGAATTATCGGGATTTACCTGCACTCGTTCACTAACAATGAACTCGAAATTTTCAATACCGCACGAGGCCGCCTCGTGCGGTATTGAAATTTCTCGTTCATTGTTAGTGAACTCGTGCAGGTAAATCCCGATAATTCACTCGCTGAGTGCGTTAACCTGTAAATATATAACAGAAATATATAAACAGAAATACATGTATACTACTAGGAGGGAAGGGAATCATGGCGGAGAATTTCTTTGTACGGTCAGCAAAAAGAAAATAATATTTCCCGAATTCGATCGGGTTTGTTCCGTGTTTGGTTCGTTGCACTGAGCGATTTCCTCTAGCAGTTCAGATTGTTTTTCCGAGAAGAAACAAATGCTGCGAGCGTTGCGTGAATTCTTGAAGTTCAGATCAGAGCATTCAGAGGAGCAGAGGAGTTCTGCTCAATTAAAAAACACTGGATACGAGAGCCGAGAGAAGGCTAAAGCTTGGGTAATTGCGAGGACTAACTGCCAATTTTTGGTATTTGTTGTTGATCAAAACATTTTTCTTAATCTTTTGTAACGCTGTAACTAAAACCTAAATGTTTTTAGAATTTTACCGACTGGTGGAGTTCCATTTGCTTCTTAGGTTAGTAAAAGAAGAATATATACGAACTTTTAAAATGTTCTACAGTTGTAGTTGTTGTGCCTTTGCTATCAGTAATGAAGGATCAGGTTAAGGGCTATCGAACGTAGGCTTCTGCGGAGCTTGTGTTTTCCATCGGTGTTGGATACGAACGGACATATTTAATGAGCTATCTATTGTTTATTCGCCCTCCTCTCGAAACTCGCAAAATTCACATCCACACAGTTTTATTTCCAGAACCAAAAGTAAGGCAAAGAAAATTGAAATGCGCCAAAATATTGTCGAAAACTCTTAGGGAAAACTACTTCTTGAGCGAAGTGTATGTAAACACTTCATTTGCATCGGGCATATTTAATGAGCTTTCTCACCTTCTCCTTTCTATGCTCGAAACTTGCCTTAATTCGTTTCAAACTCCTATCCCTTTTCTGTCTCGAAGAAATAAAACTAATGAAAGCGTAGACATGCCACAGAAATTACATTCCCATGCGCCAAGTTACTTGAAAAGTTTTCTGAGTGTTACCAACCTCACTCGCCATGAATATATTTTCAGTCGTGTGAAAGCTGTGATCCGCTCTGATTGGTTTAGCGCGAGCATGCGCAGACAAATGTCCCTGGACCCTCTCTCTCCGAGAGCGGAGCGTTGCGTGACAGAGAGAGGGGCCAGAACTGGACTAAACAAGTCTTTGATGAAGCTGAACCCATCGGCCCATACCAACAAGCGCTTGAAGAAAGTGGCTACGACTACAAGCTTATCTTTGATCTACAAGCAAGGCGGGCAACGAGAAAGAGCAAAAACCAGAAAAGAAAGATCACATGGTACAACCCTCCTCAGACGTCAATGTCAAAACCAACCTGGGAAGGAAATTTCTGCTCATCGTAGACAAATGCTTCCCCAAGGATCACCGTTTAAACAAGATCTTTAACAGGCATACCCTTTAACTCATCTACTCGTGCGTGCCAATCATGAACGTCGTCATTTCATCGCATAATAAGAAGATGCTCGCCCAGGTTAGCGCGACGACTGCACCCTCGCAACCGTCACGCACGTATAACTAAAAAAAAGAAACCTGAATACACGTTTTAGGAAAGTGTTTTCAGGAAAATGAAGTTTACCAAGCGACAGCTGCCAAAGAAATTTCCACGGAAACCTACGTCGGCTTCAAATTTTAAGGAACGGAATAGAAACCATCAGACATCCGTCTTCCGGCACCCCCCCCCCCTCCCTCCCCCCCCCCCCCCAAAAAAAAAAAAACGAAACAGAGCTATCGAAGCGCATCTGGAGTCTTATTAGGCCCTGTTTACACGGATCCGGACAAATGTTTGCACGGACAAAAACTTGCACGGTTCCACCGTGAGTTTACATGGGACCGACGGAACTGGACGAATTTTTGACACGCTAAGTGTGAAAGTTTGGGACCTCGAAAAGCAGGCCCTAAACTTAGACACTCAACAAGTTACTGCGAAAAAACAAAGTATAGACGCCCTATACAAAAGAAAACCACCGCACGGCACGTTGGCAGCTGAATGGTTTACTTTCTCACGATCTGTTGTTTCTTTTATGATCGAAAAACGCACTTCACGCCGAGATGGGGAATTGATTTTAATTTAAAAAAGAAAAATTTCTACTTCTTTATTTTGATGTCAGATGAATTTAAAAAAATATATCATAGTTCGGCGAAATAATGGTTCACCCGTGTTTTTACTTAGACCCCGTGTTTTCCACTGAGACCCCGAGGTTTTCATTCCCAGTGTTTTCTAAACCCCGGGACTCCGGCCCCGCCTTTTCTACCTACCCCGCAAAGGCTTGAAAACAATTTTTCGAGCCTTCTACGCTAAAGCATATCCTTACACGAAGTGTCAACTCGAACAAAGCCTTGTAAACTCGAGGAAGAATGCCCAAGATAGATAGCCACAATAACTAGAGCAGATTTTGTGGACCGGGTCTTACATCAGACGTAGCAAGAGTGTCCTTTGAAAACTTCCTTTTGCCTCCGGGAAGAGAAAGTACGGGGCTTATTTTGGCGGGGTGTTGCGGGTCAATTGGGCTTCTTTTATCACGACACCAGAAAGTATCGAAACAGGTCTGCAGACCTTGTGGCCCCAATATTTGGTATGCAGCCGAACTATACAATTTCATCGAGAAAGCTGTATCTGCAAAGGCTGAGGAAGATTTAAACAGGGAAGCAGACTGCGCCTAAATTAAAGATCGAGCCAAAAGAGCGCTGTCCTACGACTGTCACGCCGGAACGAAGCCACGCTAAAAATCTCCTACCTTTCAATCTGAGTATCGTACTGACATCTACGACTTATCTACGCTCACCTAAGGCCTTGCCCAATCTACGCATAGCAGCGTTATGCTTGCGCACGAGAATCATTACCATATTTTCCTTTGACTAGCTCCTTTGATCCAGTAATCCAGAGTAGAATATATTTTCATTTCACCTTTTTTTATGATTCCAAGAGAGTCTGCCCGAAATGAAACCACGAAAGCAATATAAAAATTACAAGAATGGTCATTACAGAACTGAATTAAAATATACGTTACAGCAATTGGAGGAAAAACTCAAATACTCCTAGTCGCTTCATGCTACAGAAACCGGGATAAGCTCCGGTTTGATGAGCCACTTGGCTCGTATATAAACTTAACCTTACCAACTTCATTTCTGAAAGCCAGAGTAAACAACACTTACAAATCATAACTATCCATAGCTAAACAAAATACAAAGTTAGAATTTTAAAACAAGAAATGAAAAGAACTACTCCCTGTTGTTTCAAATGAGTTTTTTTTAAAACAGTTTATATAATAAGAAACTTCCTTGTATCGCATTGACAGAGACAGTGTTTTTAGCGTCAAGTGACATTTCTCGATTAATGACGTCATAGTGCTTGTTTTTGGAAATGAGGCATGTTTGCACTGAGAATTCCTAAAATGTTTTTGATTCAATGTGTTTAGAATCATTGTTAGGTGGTATAGGTCATTTTTTAAAACGTTTAGTATGTTACGTGACTTGTTCCTTTGTATTTCACAGCCGAAATATAGTATACTTTCAAAATAAATATTCTATGTTGTGCCGGATATGTTGTTATATTAATTCTTTATTTCTTTATGTGAAACCGACTAGATCAGTATTGATGTAATGTATACCAGCAGGATCATCGTTCCGTTTGCTTGCTTAAACATTTAGAAGTCTATTTTATAGATTTTTATCTATTGATGTCCTATTTAGTAGCCCTGTATGCTATTTTCACTGAAATACTCTTTTGATCCTAGTTTTCATCAAATGTACCACTCACAACCATATTTCATAGCTATTTTAACCCTGCTTTTCTTCTATTTTTTGTAATCTTTCAGTGGACAGGGATAAAATCACGAGCCTCATAAAATAGATTTCAAATGGAGCGTTTTTGTTTATGTCTATTTTCAAGTCATGCTTTCAGCCTATTGTACAAAGTCTTTTTCCTATTTGGCCCAATTTTATTTCTATGCTATGTCTATTTTAAGGCATTTTCAACCAGTTTTATTTTCTACTTCTTTTATTCGTATACTTAGCTTTAAAAGGCTATTTTAAGCTGGCTCAAAACAGTTTCCAGCACTTATATTTGGATGGGTCGCTATAACCACTCTTTGTCATTTGATGCTACAATGATGGTATCAAAAACCTGCTCAATCATTGGTGAACACGTTGCTATCATTTTCGTGACACAATAGGTTACCATAGCAACAGTATGAACTACTAAAAACACCCTTAATTACTGCTTTAGGTGCTTATAATTCAAAAACGGCACGGTGAATCTTTTTAATGTTATCAACTTTTGATGAGCATGATAAGACGCAACTTTTGGCACAGTTTTAAAGAAATTCTGTAGATGGGATTCAGAGCCACCTTAAATTTTCGAAAATTTAAGGTGGCTCTGAACCCCATGTACAGAATTTCTTTAAAACTGTGCCAAAAGTTGCGTTTTATCATGCTTATCAAAAGTTGATAACATAAAAAAGATTCACCGTGCCGTTTTTGAATTATAAGCACGTAAGCTGTAATTAAGGGTGTTTTCAGGAGGTTATAGTGTTGCTATGGTAACCTACTGTGTCACGAAAATGATAGCAACGTGTTCACCAATGATTGAGCAGTTTTTTGATACCATCATTGTAGCATCAAATGACAAAGAGTGGTTATAAGGACCCAACCAAATATAAGTGCTGGAAACTGTTTTGAGCCATGTTAAAATTAATTTATAGAAGTTTTGACTAGCACTCTGGATTTTTTTTGCTACGTTGGAAAGTTTTGTTTCAAAATAATAGATCTAAAATAAAATGAAAAATTGCTTTAAAATGTTTCAGAAAAATAGTAGAAGAAAAAAGTTTGTGAAAAATAGCAAGTTAAATGGGTATAAAACGGATCAAAAATTGGCACTATTTTCGTAAGCCAAGGGAAGCTGAGAGACATGACACACATACATGTATGCATGAGGTCGTCGAAAAGGCGATCCTGAATCTAAAAAATTTCTTGACCATAACCAGTACCCTGGTGAGCTCTGGTGACGGTAACTTAGGAATTACACTGCCTCCTGTGTTTCACATTTTCCACTTTATGTTACAGAACAAACGGAGCCTCGACAAAATGTTTCAGAGCCTAGCAGATTTCGTTATAGGAGTCGCATACATGATCATCTTCGGATGGATGGCCTTGATCGCCTTCGACTACTTCTACAGGCGGGTCTCACCTTTCGACCCAGGTGCCTTGTTAGGAATTGGTGTGGTCGGATGCATTGGCTTGATCGGTTTTGTCTCGCGACATTGGGATGGGACCACTTGTATTGCCTTATGTTTGTTGGGAGGTTGCATTGGCAGTGGCATGTATAGGTTCAACGAAAATCCCAACGACCATTAGAACACGGGTACAGAGCCGTCGGCAGTGGCAATGGACAAAAAGCAGTAGGATTGTAGAATAACAGTACAATCAGAAGCTACAGATGAAAATCATCAATTAAAAAATTTATGGCGGTTTGCAAATGAAATCTTAGGCGCCTCTAGTAGCTAACGGATCACATGCTTTCTGACTGATGTCTTGTTTTATCCAGTTCATATCATTTCACTGGATCGCTTGCACTATTGAATTACTGCCTGTAGTATTGAAAATTAGATATGTTATATATATACAACTTGGAGAATCTTTCGAAGCACTTTTGATGCATTATCACTGCTCACCAAACTACACATCAAATAACACCATTGAAATGACACTCATTCTTCTACTAAGCACATATTAAAGGTTTATGTCACAAAATATGAAACCAACTATACATGTGTATTTCTAATATGAGGAGCAAGAGTAATTCCATTCTCAAGGCATATTTCGATGTGCTAGTGTATATTAACAAAATTAACGCCAGTTTTAATTTCATGCATCCTCACTCTCTGGTACACTGATGACGTCCGTCACTGTTGATTTACCCTAAGATTCCTATAGCCACGCTTCTTGCAACCGGCCATCAATTCGCGAAAGATAATAATGCGCTCACCGCTTTAGAACTTCGTTTACGCTAGGCCAGCATAACCTTATATGTGTATAAATTGACACCATAAACCCAAGAATTGCATGCTTACTAAACCGAACATTCAATGTACAAAATTTTAGCCATCATTTGTTCTAATGCGAATTAAGCTTGAACGCTAAAACATGTGTTAGGGGCAAGAAAACATATCAGTAATCTTTACAGGCTCTCTCAGTGGTCAAAAAAGTGACAAATATGAAATAAAGACAAACTTGTAGGAAAGTAGTTGTTTTGTACGTGCATCACCTTTGTAACCCCTCCCTCACGACATCAACAGTAACAAAAACACACTGAGAAGATTAATATTAAGATATTTTACTGTTAGGGTAATAGATTACATCCTCAAACTAAAATACTATCGCCTCGTGGATCCAAAGCCACTTTGACAATGTTATGACAAAACTAATGATCAATAACAGAACAGATGCATGAAATTAAAACTGGCGTTAATTTGTTAAATATACACTAGCACATCGAAATACTGGCCTTGAGAAGGGAAATTACTCTTGCTCCTCATATTAGAAATACACAGTAGATCATATTTTGTGACATATAACCTTTTATTATTAAAAACGGGATCATTGGATAATGCAATTCGAGAGTTTTCATTGGCTAAGCCATCATGGTATATGAGCCATTATACCATGATCTACAAATATGGCGAGCGTATGCGTGATTTTTCGGGCCTTTAGTCTAGTTTTCTATATTTTGGGGGCGTTTTTAATAAAACAATTATTCCACTCGCGCTTGTTGGATATGAGATGATTATAGCCAACTCGGCTTAAATTTTCGAAAATTTAAGGTGGCTCTGAACCCCATGTACAGAATTTCTTTAAAACTGTGCCAAAAGTTGCGTCTTATCATGCTCATCAAAAGTTGATAACATTAAAAAGATTCACCGTGCCGTTTTTGAATTATAAGCACCTAAAGCAGTAATTAAGGGTGTTTTTTGATGTGTAGTTTGGTGAGCAGTGATAATGCATCAAAAGTGCTTCGAAAGATTCTCCAAGTTGTATATATATAACATATCTAATTTTCAATACTACAGGCAGTAATTCAATAGTGCAAGCGATCCAGTGAAATGATATGAACTGGATAAAACAAGACATCAGTCAGAAAGCATGTGATCCGTTAGCTACTAGAGGCGCCTAAGATTTCATTTGCAAACCGCCATAAATTTTTTAATTGATGATTTTCATCTGTAGCTTCTGATTGTACTGTTATTCTACAATCCTACTGCTTTTTGTCCATTGCCACTGCCGACGGCTCTGTACCCGTGTTCTAATGGTCGTTGGGATTTTCGTTGAACCTATACATGCCACTGCCAATGCAACCTCCCAACAAACATAAGGCAATACAAGTGGTCCCATCCCAATGTCGCGAGACAAAACCGATCAAGCCAATGCATCCGACCACACCAATTCCTAACAAGGCACCTGGGTCGAAAGGTGAGACCCGCCTGTAGAAGTAGTCGAAGGCGATCAAGGCCATCCATCCGAAGATGATCATGTATGCGACTCCTATAACGAAATCTGCTAGGCTCTGAAACATTTTGTCGAGGCTCCGTTTGTTCTGTAACATAAAGTGGAAAATGTGAAACACAGGAGGCAGTGTAATTCCTAAGTTACCGTCACCAGAGCTCACCAGGGTACTGGTTATGGTCAAGAAATTTTTTAGATTCAGGATCGCCTTTTCGACGACCTCATGCATACATGTATGTGTGTCATGTCTCTCAGCTTCCCTTGGCTTACGAAAATAGTGCCAATTTTTGATCCGTTTTATACCCATTTAACTTGCTATTTTTCACAAACTTTTTTCTTCTACTATTTTTCTGAAACATTTTAAAGCAATTTTTCATTTTATTTTAGATCTATTATTTTGAAACAAAACTTTCCAACGTAGCAAAAAAAATCCAGAGTGCTAGTCAAAACTTCTATAAATTAATTTTAACATGGCTCAAAACAGTTTCCAGCACTTATATTTGGTTGGGTCCTTATAACCACTCTTTGTCATTTGATGCTACAATGATGGTATCAAAAAACTGCTCAATCATTGGTGAACACGTTGCTATCATTTTCGTGACACAGTAGGTTACCATAGCAACACTATAACCTCCTGAAAACACCCTTAATTACAGCTTACGTGCTTATAATTCAAAAACGGCACGGTGAATCTTTTTTATGTTATCAACTTTTGATAAGCATGATAAAACGCAACTTTTGGCACAGTTTTAAAGAAATTCTGTACATGGGGTTCAGAGCCACCTTAAATTTTCGAAAATTTAAGGTGGCTCTGAATCCCATCTACAGAATTTCTTTAAAACTGTGCCAAAAGTTGCGTCTTATCATGCTCATCAAAAGTTGATAACATTAAAAAGATTCACCGTGCCGTTTTTGAATTATAAGCACCTAAAGCAGTAATTAAGGGTGTTTTTAGTAGTTCATACTGTTGCTATGGTAACCTATTGTGTCACGAAAATGATAGCAACGTGTTCACCAATGATTGAGCAGGTTTTTGATACCATCATTGTAGCATCAAATGACAAAGAGTGGTTATAGCGACCCATCCAAATATAAGTGCTGGAAACTGTTTTGAGCCAGCTTAAAATAGCCTTTTAAAGCTAAGTATACGAATAAAAGAAGTAGAAAATAAAACTGGTTGAAAATGCCTTAAAATAGACATAGCATAGAAATAAAATTGGGCCAAATAGGAAAAAGACTTTGTACAATAGGCTGAAAGCATGACTTGAAAATAGACATAAACAAAAACGCTCCATTTGAAATCTATTTTATGAGGCTCGTGATTTTATCCCTGTCCACTGAAAGATTACAAAAAATAGAAGAAAAGCAGGGTTAAAATAGCTATGAAATATGGTTGTGAGTGGTACATTTGATGAAAACTAGGATCAAAAGAGTATTTCAGTGAAAATAGCATACAGGGCTACTAAATAGGACATCAATAGATAAAAATCTATAAAATAGACTTCTAAATGTTTAAGCAAGCAAACGGAACGATGATCCTGCTGGTATACATTACATCAATACTGATCTAGTCGGTTTCACATAAAGAAATAAAGAATTAATATAACAACATATCCGGCACAACATAGAATATTTATTTTGAAAGTATACTATATTTCGGCTGTGAAATACAAAGGAACAGAGTCACGTAACATACTAAACGTTTTAAAAAATGACCTATACCACCTAACAATGATTCTAAACACATTGAATCAAAAACATTTTAGGAATTCTCAGTGCAAACATGCCTCATTTCCAAAAACAAGCACTGTGACGTCATTAATCGAGAAATGTCACTTGACGCTAAAAACACTGTCACTGTCAATGCGATACAAGGAAGTTTCTTATTATATAAACTGTTTTAAAAAAACTCATTTGAAACAACAGGGAGTAGTTCTTTTCATTTCTTGTTTTAAAATTCTAACTTTGCATTTTGTTTAGCTATGGATAGTCATGATTTGTAAGTGCTGTATTACTCTGGCTTTCAGAAATGAAGTTGGTAAGGTAAAGTTTGTATACGAGCCAAGTGGCTCATCAAACCGGAGCTTATCCCGGTTTCTGTAGCATGAAGCGACTAGGAGTATTTGAGTTTTTCCTCCAATTGCTGTAACGTATATTTTAATTCAGTTCTGTAATGACCATTCTTGTAATTTTTATATTGCTTTCGTGGTTTCATTTCGGGCAGACTCACTTGGAATCATAAAAAAAGGTGAAATGAAAATATATTCTACTCTGGATTACTGGATCAAAGGAGCTAGTCAAAGGAAAATATGGTAATGATTCTCGTGCGCAAGCATAACGCTGCTATGCGTAGACTGGGCAAGGCCTTAGGTGAGCGTAGATAAGTCGTAGATGTCAGTACGATACTCAGATTGAAAGGTAGGAGATTTTTAGCGTGGCTTCGTTCCGGCGTGACAGTCGTAGGACAGCGCTCTTTTGGCTCGATCTTATTAGGCGCAGTCTGCTTCCCTGTTTAAATCTTCCTCAGCCTTTGCAGATACAGCTTTCTCGATGAAATTGTAAAGTTCGGCTGCATACCAAACATTGGAGCCACAAGGTCTGCAGACCTGTTTCGATACTTTCTGGTGTCGTGATAAAAGAAGCCCAATTGACCCGCAACAACCCGCCAAAATAAGCCCCGTACTTTCTCTTCCCGGAGGCAAAAGGAAGTTTTCAAAGGACACTCTTGCTCCGTCTGATGTAAGACCCGGTCCACAAAATCTGCTCTAGTTATTGTGGCTGTCTATCTTGGGCATTCTTCCTCGAGTCTACAAGGCTTTGTTCGAGTTGACACTCCGTGTAAGGATATGCTTTAGCGTAGAAGGCTCGAAAAATTGTTTTCAAGCCTTTGCGGGGTAGGTAGAAAACGCGGGGCCGGAGTCCCGGGGTTTAGAAAACACTGGGAATGAAAACCTCGGGGTCTCAGTGGAAAACACGGGGTCTAAGTAAAAACACGGGTGAACCATTATTTCGCCGAACTATGATATATTTTTTTAAATTCATCTGACATCAAAATAAAGAAGTAGAAATTTTTCTTTTTTAAATGCAAGAAAATCAATTCCCCATCTCGGCGTGAAGTGCGTTTTTCGATCATAAAAGAAACAACAGATCGTGAGAAAGTAAACCATTCAGCTGCCAACGTGCCGTGCGGTGGTTTTCTTTTGTATAGGGCGCCTATACTTTGTTTTTTCGCAGTAACTTGTTGAGTGTCTAAGTTTAGGGCCTGCTTTTCGAGGTCCCAAACTTGCACACTTAGCGTGTCAAAAATTCGTCCAGTTCCGTCGGTCCCATGTAAACGTAAACGCACGGTGGAACCGTGCAAGTTTTTGTCCGTGCAAACATTTGTCCGGATCCGTGTAAACAGGGCCTAATAAGACTCCAGATGCGCTTCGATAGCTCTGTTTCGTTTTTTTTTTTTTTTGGGGGGGGGGGGGGGGAGGGGGGGGGTGCGGAAGACGGATGTCTGATGGTTTCTATTCCGTTCCTTAAAATTTGAAGCAGCTCACGTAGGTTTCCGTGTGAATTTCCTTGGCAACTGTCGCTTGGTAAACTTCATTTTCCTGAAAACACTTTCCTAAAACGTGCATTCAGGTTTACTTTTTTTTTAGTTACACGTGCGTGACGGTTGCGAGGGTGCAGTCGTCGCGCTAACCTGGGCGAGCATCTTCTTATTATGCGATGAAATGACGACGTCCATGATTGCACGCACGAGTAGATGAGTTAAAGGTATGCCTGTTAAAGATCCTGTTTAAACGGTGATCCTTGGGGAAGCATTTGCCTACGATGAGCAAAAATTTCCTTCGCAGGTTTGTTTTGACATTGACGTCTCAGGAGGGTTGTACCATGTGATCTTTCTTTTCTGGTTTTTGGTCTTTCTCGTTGCCCGCCTTGCTTGTAGATCAAAGATAAGCTTGTAGTCGTAGCCACTTTCTTCAAGCGCTTATTGGTATGGGCCGATGGCTTCAGCTTCATCAAAAACTTGTTCGGTAGAAGAGATGCTGGTTAGCTGATTGTTAATGTTTTGCGGGATGTTTTTCAGCATGTCGGGGGATGGTTCCTCAGCCGGTGGAGCTTCCATTTGAAAGGTCCAAGGTAACATCAAGGAAGTTTATCGTCTTCTTGTTGGTTTCAACTGTTATTTTAAGACCGATAGATCTGAAAACATTGCTGACTTCTTCACTCTGTTTTGTTTTTTCAATCTGTCTTGAAGTGGCGTTGCATACCGCGATCCCGTCGACGCGGTAGATTCCCAATTCATCTTAAAATTTGGGCGCGATGAGAGACAGCATATACACTCCTATTAAGGTGGCTGAACACAGTTTTTGATACCTCTGTTTCATTTACATTTTTCTCTAAAACCCTTGATCCTTTGGTCACCAAAAATGGCAGCAAGCAAGTTAACAACACAAACTTTAACTTTTTGATAATTAAGCTGACGTATGTACCGTTGCCATGGCAACATGATCGAATATAAACAGGTGTTTAAAATCGGTTTTGTTTATTTGCAGAAAATCTAGTCATTAGATTTTCTTTATAATTTGCATGCAACAAGCTTGTAACGATACTCGCAAGTTAGCGCTATTTTAATAATAATTTAACAAACAGATCTTTAATTATCCCTCCTTGAAGGTTCACTGGCATATCTTGAATTTCCTTTGTTAAAGTTCCTTTTTTTTTTTTCAATCCTCCAGTTACTTATTTCCTAAAGTATTTTCGTGCCAAATTTCGTGAAATTCTAATGAGTGGTTCTCGAGAAATAAGCGCCTCCGAGAAGTCAATTTTTCACTCAATCGCCCTTTTTTCGACTTACTACGCATGCGCTGCATTTAACTGGGTTCTTTTAGCAACAAAGAATTAGCAGAGCTGAGTTCTTTGCATTGTTACCTTTCTAACATACCTTTGTAATAAAAGAGTAAAACCATCAATTCAATACATTGTGTTCATTTGTGAAGAAAAAAATAGTTAATATAGCGCAGACATTGAGCAAATAAAATGATCGCTCTATTTATGCCATGTTTGTTTTTATGCAATACTTGTGCGCGCGCTGAATCGCTTTAGCAAGAGCGCGCGCCAAAACTGTGTTCGGCCACCTTAACTCACAGGTTTCAGCTCCGTCATACGAACCCATAGACTCTTTGCATAAATGGCGCCTAAATTTGAATAACAATACTCATACATCCTTAGCCTACTGAGTTTTGGTGGCAGAGCAGTGATGATAATTTGCCGATCTTGTTGGGTGATCATTGTACATCTTAATGCGTAGTCCAATGCTTTCATTAGCAGTTGCTCAGATATGGATAGATAAAATTCGCAAACGTAAAAAGTGATAAATGGGTGCCGACCTTTTTCAGGGAGCGCTTTAAACCATTTAATGACGTTGCTTGTGCAAATTAATTATCAGTTTATGCATTTGATACCTTTGGGAATTGCATTGTCTTAAAAAAAAACAGTAAAGCGCATACATAATTAATCATCATGTATACTTAATAACTGTATGAGGCTATATAGAATTTTTCCCTCCAGGCTATATTTTACACATGTTAAAGTTCAATAACAATGTCTTATAACATATGATACTAAAGTCTCCATATATAGCGCGCTCTGCGTGGCCGAAACAGGTCATTTTTCAGAGAATAGTTTTACAGTAGGCTTAATTTAAATTTTTTGCTTCGCAGTTTTGACAAATTAGACACGAAATAAACGTTCTCTGTGACTCAGACAAACGTAATGGAAATTAGTAAAATCCAACTAGTGGTCTATTATCAATGCTGCGTTCTGCCGGCTGTGAAAACCAAACCAATGGCAGCTGAATAGCTTTAACTTGCAAAAGATGTTTTGTCTCGATATTTTTTTTGACCAACTAGTTGGATTTTACTAAATCAATTATCCCTCTCGCCCTCATGGGCTCTGAGTCAATAGCCCATTCGGCCTTCGGCCACATGGGCTATTGACTCAGCCCATTCGGACTTGAGGAATAATTGTTGAAGAGCTCTTTGTCTGCGGTAAAGATACCTGTCTGGTCCATTATTAACAACAGAACAATAAAAGTGTTTGGCTGGATTCCGAGAAAACACCCAGCGAAATAAACAAATTCTCATCCTAGCCAGGAGCTGTCCTAGTAAAAGACCGTTACATTAGTTACGAAGGCAGAAGTTATACTTAAGAAGTAAGCAACAGAAAAAAAAAACACTTGAGCTGTCTCTGTTTATGATGAAAAGCTTTATTTTTGTAAAATTGCTCAAACAACACTTACGTAGAGTGTAATAACGCTCGTTCGCTCGATCTCTGGTCATCCCA
This sequence comes from Platygyra sinensis, assembly GCA_019787425.1. NCBI lineage: Eukaryota > Metazoa > Cnidaria > Anthozoa > Scleractinia > Merulinidae > Platygyra > Platygyra sinensis. The sequence continues at coordinate 7,268 of JAHPZR010011273.1, read as the reverse complement.
GCGAAGTGAAACTCACATTTGCAACACTCACCCGACAAGTAATCAGTTAAAAGCTTGCTCTGTTATTCTCTCCCGTACTCGGAGTAGAACCAGAAGGAGTAGTTTAGTCTTTCTAACCTTGACGCTAGTTTGGGCAGTCATGCTGCAAGCGGCTGCAAGCGGTAAATAACTGTAGCTCCTTTCAAATACAGCTCAGCATTTCGCATTTTCATCTGCAAGCTTTGAGCTCTTCGTTTCGTAATTTCAATTGGAGAAGCAAATGTTTTAATAGGCTATAATGCTGCCGGTTTCTTTCGGATCTTTTTTTTTCAAATCGAACTAAAAAGCGAACTTTAAAACGATTGTCCTTATCTCGAAGGCCACTCGAGAGGACACTCGAGACCGAAAGTTTAGCTTGGGCGTTGTCATCTTCTGTCTCGTTAGCCAATCAGATTATTTGAACAATTCTACCAAGGATTGTGATTGGCTTTTTCTAGCGTGCTTTATCGGAGAACAGTTAGCCGCTTCCGCCATTCTTTCTCGTTTGGAAAATAAAGTTTGGTTGAAAATTCAGCCGAATGTGCGAGGAAATTGCATTACGTTGACTGCGTTCAGTTATGTTGTAAAGCACTTAGGAAGTTGTAAATTACTCAAGAAGTAGACAGAAACACTCGACAACCTCTAGCCCGTTTCGCCTCTACACCTCTCCGTTCGTGCTTTACCGCCTCCTGTATGCTTTACAACAGAACAGAGCACAATCGAGGCTGCTTTATTTGTTAAGCTGGATACATCTATATATAGGAGCGTTACACAACTTGCTATAACTTCAAAGTTTCCCTCTAGGGAATGTTGAAGAAACATGTTCGTAACCTTTTAGCGTCGGCGAAAATTGTCGTAGCATCTGTCGTAGCACAAAAGCGAAAGTAGAAATGAAGAACACTCTGTCTACCAAGGGCATAGACAACCTAGTTATAGAGTAGGAAGAGAGTTTATAAATAAAGGAATTAAAACTTAAAGAGGTTACCTTTGTCTCCTGTTATCGCCACCGAGCGAAGTGTCCTCGCCACCACACTAACAAAAACGATAAACCTGAGTATAGTCGCAGTGAATAAGCTGTTTGAACAAAGATTGTCTTTATGCAAATTTGACGCATAAGATATTTGTTCCGTTGTTGTCTAGGGAACTCGAATTAGTGCATGCGCGCCAAAGTTTTACAGTCGAACTAAGTGAAGCGTACCCCTCAAGATTGCATTAATGAACTGATTATTTGAAACTTGAACCCGCTAGTCGTTTCAAGAATGCAATAATGAATTGATTATTCGAATATTGAACTCGCTCGCTCGATCCAAGAATACACAGTAAACACGCACCTCTTCGGAACCTCTAATTTTATTTGCTCCCGGACTCATCCACCTCTATTGTTTTGAGGACTAGTGCCATGGTTTCTGTTGTCTATTCTATTGTTTTCTCGGCCAATCCTGTTAAACCTTACGAGAGGTGCGTGGCGCCTCAGAATACGGCTAACGGGTTCTGTTTTCGAAAAATCAATTCACTGTTGGTTTGAAATCTACTAGTCTTTTCTAGAATGTAATTGTGAAATGATTTTTCGAAAACGGAACCCGTTAGCCGTATTCTTGGATCGAATAATCATTACCTGCACAGCTCTAGGAGACGGCGGCCGACGGGCTGATATTTCACTGCTGTTGTAGTCCTCCAAATGCTTGAAGATCGTCGACTACAACAACTTTATTTCACCTCTGTTTGCTGGAAAGCTTGCCGTCAGACACTAGTTGGGTCTGGATCGATACGAACCTAGCTTCCTAGTGCAGCAGCTCCACAAGCACGTACACGGGCAGGTGGATGCGGTTGTTTCAGCTCCTTGATTGCTAATGTGATGCTATCCCTCCATGTCCTTGTTAGTTCTTGTGGGCAGCATGTTTTGTTACTTTCTTGTTACGGATTGTGTAGCGATCTCTTGCATTATTGAAATCTGCACAACTTTTTTCGAGTTGGTAACAAAATGAGACACAACTAAGCTATTATAAAAAAACCCTGATTTCTTATGGCTACCGATGATTCAATACATCTTCACTTTAACACGAACCGTGTGACTTATATATACAGCAAAAAAAAAAAAACAATTTCAGTCTTTTCTGCTTGGCTTGCGGTTTAAGGAGGCTCGAAAGGGTTTTTGTTGCTGCAGTGTTTGTAAAACGATGGAAGATTTCAAAGAAGGATATTTAATGGTGTGGGCAAACTATATGTCTCCTTGCAACTCTGTTACTGGGCTATACTTTGAGGGTACTTGTGACGTCGTCATATCCGTTACCATAACAACGCACAAAAACACAACAACGTACACTAAATTTCAGTTTTTGTAAATTATCTGAAAAACTAATTCGGTGACCTACCATTTTTATTTCTTTGTTGGAAAGTTCTCAAAATGCAGCCGCAGGCTTTAACTTTCAGACAGTATGGAAAAAAGTTATCTAGTAGAATAAAATATATTTAAAGAAAATGCGATATATGGCTTACAGAAAATTTTATATTTGAAGTGCCATCGTCAATGGTGTATGCGCTAGGCGCACGCGCCCGTGATCCATGCCGCTAACCATTTTGACCATAAGAAAAGAGTTGCATGGGTTCCTATTTCTATGCATACACGTGGTTCCGTTTCTATAATTATGGAGCTCCGCTACAAATCGTGATGGTCACCAAGGTTTTTGCACCCGAATACTTAGTCCCAAATTTTCTACGCGTGATTATGCTATCTTTTTAGGTGATGCTCTTTTCATTCAGCTTGGAGTAAAACGCCTCATTGCAGGCAGCTTTGCCTCACTAACCCTTTTAAACGAATCCATGTAGTCGTGCGGAAAAATTCCTTTCTTTAAGAATAGCATTCTTGTTTCTTCGTTTCTGTACCTTTTCTCTGTCATTTTAAGAGACTTGGAGTCACTGCTTCTTACAAGAGATTCCCGACTGGTCAGCAAGAAATTCGCCCTATCGATGAATCTAAGATTTGTATGCATTTTATTTCCCCATGCACTCTCGACATTACCTGCATCAGCAGATGCCCATCATAGCCTTTCAAGTTATGAAATACAAGCGGGATTACGAACGTTTTTGCATTCAATCTGTTCTCGAAGTTACATTCATTATACGCTGTCCCGCGGTATTTTCCTGTAACGTGACAATGGTCCTTCACTGAGTCTTTGTGGTTTAGCAACAGGAAAAGCTCAGCGCAGAACAAACATGTTTCCTGGTTGCTTGCAATCCATTGGTCTATTTCATTTCTTACTTTTCTTTCTCCTTGTGGAGTAATGAAGTTTATTTTCGTAATAACATATTTTGTGACTTTGACCGCAATAACCAACAGTCTTATAGTCATTCTCAGAAACAGAGTCTAAGAAAAGATCGTTAACCGAACTTTCATTACAAATATTGCAGTCAGTTGCGTTTCAGTTGCGGGGGTTCTGGGACACTTTTTAATTTTACAAAAAATGAAAGACCTCTGGTGGTCTTATTAATGTTCGTAAAATTAAAAGGTGTCCCAGAGCCTCAGTCACGTATGTAAGTAGGTGGATAAATGTATTTAAGAGAATCGTTGAAGCAAGTGATCTTAAAACAGGTGATTCTATGGAGAAGGATTGTCGTTGGTTCTGCTTTGCAGAACTGTTGCAGGAAGACTTAGACGCCCCGTTAAAGCCCTGATTTTTTCAGGCTTCTCCTTTCCAATTGCTCAAATTGGAAAATTTACTGCGATGATCACTCTTCACTTTCATCTACAACCGCAGTACAAATATAAATTATTTCATATATACTTATCGTTATGAAGTTTCTTGACAAATGGGAACTTGGAATAATAGTCGACAACTATGAGGAACCACGACTGTTGAACGTAGAACAGGTCTGCGCTAAGTGATTGCCACGGTCTTAAAGGGATCTCTGTTGGTATCATGGGCTCCTTTTGCTGGGAATTGTGGTACTTCTGGCAAACGCAACATGAGTTTACAAGGTTTTCAATTTCTTTGTATTTGCTTGGCCAGTAAACACAGGATTTGGCTCGTAGTTTACATTTTTCTATACCAAAGTGCTCTCCGTGGATTTGCTGCAAGATGTTGCCTCTCAAGGATTCAGGTACTATAACACGGCTTCCAAGAAGTATCAGCCCATCTACTACTGATATGTCATCTCGTAGGGGCCAGTATGGTTTTAGCGCCGGAACAATTTTCTTCCCACTATCAGGCCAACCTGGCATAACTTTATGGGCTAGAAGCTGCAGGGTTTCATCTTTCGCAGTTTCTTCTTTGAACTCTTCCATCTTAGCTGGGGTGATTCTGATAAAGTGGTGAACTTTCACATTCATGTCTGATACTTCAAATTCATCCAACGGCGAAAGGCGTGACAGGGCGTCAGCTGTAACCATTTCTCTTCCTGGAAGATATTTTATAACGCAGTCGTAGGGTTGTCGACGCAACAGCATTCTTTGAAGGTGTGGAGGTGCTTGCATCAGGTTCTTTTTATGGATCTGTTCTAGGGGACGATGGTTCGTTTTAACCACGAACGATCTTCCATAAAGATAAGAATGGAATTTTTCGTAGCCGTATACCACTGCTAATAGTTCCCGTTCGATATTAGCATATCTGGTCTCCGTAGGGGTAAGTGCTTTCGATGCAAAGGCTATTGGCTTGTCGTTTTGTAAAAGAGCTGCGCCCAAGCCCTTAATTGATGCGTCAACGTGAAGGACAACTGGTTCATTTCTGTCATAGTAGGCCAGAGTCGTTGTGGTACATATCAATGCCTTCACCTTCTCAAAGGCTTTCGAATGTGATGGATTCCATGCAAAGTCAACGTTCTCCTTTAAGAGGTTTCTTAAGGGGGCAGAGTGGTTAGCTAGATTGGGGATGAATGAGCTCATGTAGCTATATAGGTTGCCATCCCCAAAAAGGTGTGAAGCTCCTTCATGTCTTTAGGCGGTTCTAAATTTTCTATGGCTCTGACTTTATCTGGGCTGGGTTTGACACCTTCTGGTGTGTAGAGCATACCAAAGAAATTGCACTCCTTTGTTTTGATAACGCACTTCTCTTCATTGAGCTTGATGCCAGCCCGTCTGGTACGTTCCATGGTTTCGTGTAGGTGTAAGTCATGCTCTTTGTCGCTCTTTCCATAGACTGTGACGTCATCTGCAATGCCAATGGCTCCCAGGCAATCACGATACGTCTCATCAATCTTGAACTGGAAGATGTCTTGACTCGTTCGTAGGCCAAACGGCATTCTGAGGAGACGGTATCGACCGAATGGTGTATTAAAGGTTGTCAGGTACGAGGACTCCTCGTCTAATTTGACATTCCAGTAGTCATTGCGAGCGTCGAGCTTGCTAAAAAGCTTTGCTCCTGATAATTTGGGTGTGATTTCCTCTAGAGTGGGTATGAGATGATGTTCTCTTTTGATCGCCTTATTCAGGTCTTTAGGATCGAGACATAAACGAAGTCGCCCATTTTCTTTTTTCTCTAATGACTAGGGAGTTGACCCAATCTGTTGGTTGGGTTACTTTCGCAATGATGTCTTGGCTTTCCATCTCACGTAATTCGGCTTGTAATTTGTCTTTCAACTCTATGGGTACTTTGCGGGGTGCATGGACAACCGGTGATACTTCAGGATCCAGTGTGGTGTGGTTGGTGTAGTCATCAAAACACCCAACTGTGCCATTGAAACATTCTGGGTACATATTCATCAGCTCTTGTTTACTTGTGATTGATGGCCGCTCTTCCAGTGGTACATGACTTCCAATGTAACTCGAGCTTTTCTTGTAAGTACCCGAATTTCGAGCTGGGGAATTGAAGCTGCTAGTTGGATCAGCCTGGTTTAATTGATTTGTTCTTAGTGTACAGTGGAGGGAGACTAGTTTTAGTGCAATGCACGCTTTTAGACCTAGAATAGCTGGCCCTGAAGTGTCTGTGACGTAGAAAATGCAGTTAATCTTCTTCTCTTTATATTTGCACGGGATGTTTATAGTGCCAAGCTGCATTGTTACAGAGCCACCGTATGCTGAAAAGACGGCTTCATTCTTTTCCAGTACTTCTGGTTTGGGGTTTCCTTCGTCGTCAAACTTCTCTGGGGCGATTATGCGAAGCAGCCTGATAGGCAAAACATTGCTCTGTGCACCTTTGTCCACCTTGCACTGGAGATTAATTTTCCGCTTCTTTTCTGGCTGGGTTATCCCAAGTGTTGCAAAGACCTCATCGCTTGTGTCGCGTGTCGTCGAATGTTGCGTGTCTTCTATGGTGTTAACCTCGATTGTACTGATTGTGAGAATTTCATCATTGTCGTCATCGCCCCTGTCCTCAATCGTCTGAATAGATTTTTTTGAAAGCCGGCTTTCTTCCTTGATTAAATTGTTTCCATTTGCTGGATCGGCAGACAGATTGCCAATGATTAGCTTTACCGCATTTTCGACATAATGTACCGTAGGCTGGACATTTGTTTCTCGGGTGCTGTTTTCCGCAGTTGTTACAGGATTCCGTTTCTTGTTCCTTTTGAATGGCATCCACACTTCTATCCTCTTAATGGCTTTCGCTACTTCCTGCCAGTGTCTTCATATGTTTACTTGTCGCCTCGTAGCTTCTTGCAATCTCGATAGGTCAATGATTTGTCTCGGTCTATGAGGGACTTCTGGACATCGGGGTTTTTTGACCCCCAAATAAGCTGATCTAAAACTCTGTCTTCGACTTCGGTGTTGTCGCGAAATTGACATTTTTCTGCTAGGTTTTTTAATCTTGAGATAAAATCATCCACTGGTTCGCCTTGTTCTTGTCGCATTCCTTGTAGTGTATATCTGTGAATTCGATGACTCGTCTTCGGCTCCAATTGATTCTCGAACCGTTCGAAAATAATGGCAGGCTTTTTCCTGTCTTCCTCCTTTGTGAATGTCCAACTTTTGTATATATCCAGACCTTTTTCCCCCGACCAGAGTAAAATGTAGTTCACTTTTTCTTCGTCATCGGCGTCTTTGAGAACGCTTGAGAACATAAGCTGACATTATTGTTTGAATCTTGCAAATGCAGTTATCGGATCAGGGGCGTCCCAGTTCATCTGTGACGATGCAAAAGACGTTGCTGTTGCCATAATTCGCTTCTGCTGGCCTCTCTCGACTTAACTCTAGAAATTATTCTTGTAAAACGCTGCCACCATGTAGTCGGATGTCGATGAAGTTTATTCTCTTTATTCACGCACACCGCGTGGATGTGTGTGCTCTCTGGATTTGCATACTGTGCTAACCTACTTATATA
>JAHPZR010011271.1:12500-19701 GCA_019787425.1 Platygyra sinensis | reverse complement strand
AGTACATCGACGACTACCGAGCCAAGGAAAAGATCACCCTCGAAGCCGACAAGATCCAGAAAAATCCCGGTCGACGTTCCCTCGCCAAGATGATGCTCATAGTTTCTGGGGCAAGTACGGGCAACAAGGCAACAAGAGTCAAGTGGAAGCCATCTCGTCCCCGGCCAAACTGTACGAACTACTCAACGACGACAGTCGAGAACTGCAAACCCTGCGCGTCATGAACGACGAGATGGTCGAAGTGGTCTACAAACGCGTCGACGAAGAAGAAACCGTCCAAGTCAACATCAACATCTTCGTGGCCTGCTTCACCACGTGCTGGGCCCGACTCAAACTCTACCGAGAGGGACTCAGTCGACTCCAACCCGAACAGGTCTTGTACTTCGACACCGATTCCATCATCTTCTCGCATCGACCCGGTCAACCCATGCTGCCTTTAGGAGATCATCTCGGCGAATTCACCAGCGAACTCAAACCCGACGATCATATCGTGGAATTCGCTGCCGCTGGCCCCAAGAATTACGGGTACAAGACCCATCAAGGGAAAGTCGAATGCAAGGTACGCGGGTTCACCCTCAACACACGCGGGCAAGCTCAATTGAATTACGAAGTCCTCAAACAAAACGTCATCGACGAAGTCACGCAACCCGAAGAAGACCCGAGAGAAATCCGAGTTCACAACCCGCACAAGATCAAACGAAATGCCGACACGAAAACGCTGTCCACGGTGGAAGAAACCAAGCGATACAAAGTCGTCTTCGACAAACGCGTCGTCGATCCCGACACGTTCCTCTCGTACCCTTACGGTTACGAAAAACAGGTCACCATCCTCGACGAAGATCTCAGTCAAGCCCAGGCAGCCCAATTCGACGATGTAGACATGCACAATGTAGAATTACTCATGGATCTTGTATGAAATTGTCAATAAAAAGCTGTTTTTTTGTCACAACACGGTGTCTGTGGTCACTTCCGGTTCGCCGTGACGTCACTTCCGGTTTGATGACGTCACTTCCGGTTGCCATGACGTCACTTCCGGTCTGCCTCGCTCCCATGTTGGCCGCGCGGGACTAGACCCAACCTAAAACTCGGTCCCAGACCTCAAAAAAACCTTCCCGGCCAAGCCTGTCACGTGGGCCAAATACGGCTCTCTGATTGGTCCAAATTTGAAATACTGCGCTCTGATTGGTTAGGCCCCCAACCGGCACCCTTTACTACTACTATATAAACAATAGTCTCCATTTGGCGCGAAATATGCTCGGATATTTGTCCTCTGACATTATCTGTTCCGTTTGGCGTGAAGTCAGTCGGTACAAAAATACACATCTGAGAAAAATGCACTTAAAGTTTCTTACAAGAAGTATTAAGCATTTAACAAGCCCCAAATAACGGGCGGAAGGTTAGATTGGATCTCGGGTGAGGGGTGGAATGATTATTCTATTTTGTAAAAAGTTACTACAGTTTTAGGAAATATTCCTTTTCATAAGGGAAACGAATGAGCCTGTGATGGTGATTCGAGGCAAGACCTTTGACCACTAATTATGCCAATCTAATTGTGCATGTCTTCAAAGCTTTTCTACAAAGTTTCGTTTATATATGTTAACACTAATCCATAGTTTTGGCCACTTTCTTATAGTAAACAACCGTTGCTATGGCCGTTGCTAGGTAAAAAAAAACTAATACCACTGTGTACTTTCCTTAAATTTCGCACTCATCTAGAGGAAAATTAGCAAGATCATTTCAAAACGTTTTCGGCAAGTGTTTAAGGGTCTTAAATCTTGTATTTTCAAAATATTGAGCTTTTCATGAAAATCACCATATTTTAGGGTATCATACCACCTTAACTGCGCAACAACAAACGCGGTTTAGCACAGATAGAAATGGATTAAACTTAGGGCAGATAAATTAGCGAAAACGGATTTGGTTTAGCTTTACATCAAAAGGCTGGGCGTACTGCGAATTGGTTTAGGTTAGTGTGGATTGGATCAGCGAATTACGAATTGGTTTAGCGTTTATTAAATAGTTTAGCCTACTGTGGATCATTCTCGTCCCCAGAGGCCGCGCTCCTTTTGGTCAGCACCAAGAATCGCGACCTCTGGCTTGCTCCGACGACATTCCAGTTTTGAATGGCTTTGTGTAAACACAATAGATTGAGACCAGAACCAATCAGATTTGTCAGACTTGACTCTGAGCATGCGCAGAGTAACGGACTTTTACTGTTGGACCTGGCCAGAGGTCGCGATTCTTGGTGCTGACCAAAAGGAGCGCGGCCTCTAGGGACGAGAATGACTGTGGATTGGCTTAGCATATTATGGATTGGTTTAGCCTATTTTTGAATTGATTTGCGTATTGTGGATTAGCCTAGCATATTTGATTTAGTTTAGCGTACTGTGGATTGGTTTAGCTTATCGTTCATTGGTTTAGCTTATTGTGGATTGGCCTAGCATATGTTGAATTGGTTTAGCGTAATGTGAATTGGTTTGGCGTTACATCAAATGGGTTAGCGTATTGTGAATTGGTTTAGCGTTACATCGAATGGTTTAAAGCGTATTGTGAATAGGTTAGCGATGATGATGATGATTAGCTTTATTCTTGTGTCGATTTATTTAGCTGACGCTAATTAGGGACACAACATAAAGATAAAATAAATAATGAATACTATTATAAACTATAAATTATACGTATATTTACAATATACTAAAATAATCAAAGCAATTCTACGAACACGGGCACACTTTAGGAGATACAGATAACGCAAGCGAAGCTATTGTTGCCATTTATCAGTTCAGTAAGATCCTTACATCTAATATGTTGCATCGAACAGTCGAACGGTCAAGTCTATTCGAAATGCGCAGTTCAGTGCACTGGTAATGTTTCAGCGTTTTGCGATTTTATCCGGCAAATGATCAGCGCGCCGACACCGCCAAAATACCTAAATTAAACGAGGCTTACCTGTAAGGCGCTGTGCCATGGTGCGAAGAATTCGCTGACTCGTTTTCTTCGGAAAGTAGATTTTCTCCTTCTGCCAGTGAAGGGGGGACCCTTTCACTCATATTTCCGGCAGTCATGTTGCGATTTTCTCGGTGTTCGACCTTCCCGAAAGATCACACACAACCTATTCCCGGGCTCTTACGCTTTCTCACGGACTCCGTAGCGACCAATGACCAATGACGAGACAGAATACATTTCCATTTCATTCCATTTGATCTGCATGACGTCAGCTAATGTTAAATTTGGCGCGAAAATAGACTCACGTGAAGACGAGCTTCGCCTATTTTATGTTGCCTTCGACATTATCTGGCAAGTTTGCTTTTTCTTGCTTTTATTTCCCTCAGTTGATGTTCTACAGCTTAACCGAAGCAAGGGTATTTTCCCTAAATGTGTCAAATCTCGAGGTTTGAGGTTTGTTTTGGTAGAGACGAGCGGATGTGAACTTGTATGCACTTTGAAAGTCGGGAATCCTTCGGCACTCGTCGGATGCCTTTGTCATAAGCTTATGATATGAATTTATCGTGAAATGGTTATCAGCGGTGACCTGTGAAGTACCTAATAGCCGTCATTTTTCTTATTTTTATTTTTCTTGTATTAAGTACTGGCCCTGAAGAAGACTAGCTCTGTTAGTTGAAATATTGGCCAATAAATTTTGCCCTTCTGCCGTAGTACCAGCCTTGCAATCAATTTGGTGTTATAACACTTAGAGTGACGTCTGGTACGAGCATTTCTTGATCAAGAAATCCGGCAATAACAAGCCAAGCAGTTTAATTATTCGTTACGTGGTCTCCTGTGTCCAAACATTGTATAGCTAAATATTGCTTCGGTTAAGCTGTTGAACATAACTGAGGAAAATGCAAGGAAGAGAAAGCAAAACTTACCGGATAACGTACCAGTCAAATCGAAGATTCAACATCCCCCCCCCCCCTCCCAGGGCGACTCCCCAGACATTTGAATTTTTGGAATTCAAATACACCCCTCCCCGGGCAATTAAAGCTGTTCAAATGCCCCCACCCCCGGGAAAATTACCAGATTACTGTTTTAACTTTTCAGTAGCTTGGTCGGAAACACCAAACTGCGTCATTTTGAACGTTTGCCGTTGGGCTTATAGTAAAAATAACGTAGAGGTGAAGAGAGAACTTGGTCGCTTTCAAGATCGAACTTCGTCGCTTCCAATAGCCCTTCAATACAACATAGGCAACATAGAGTTCCTATCAGCGCGAAAAACAACACCACGTGCAACACCACGTGCAACCTCTGTTACCCAACTAAACCTGTGGCGGACCTTCGTCACTGAACTAAGCTCGAACGTTTTGTAGCTATTTGAGCTACTTTGCCGAGCCAATTGTGGAGGTCTGAAGTCTGAAAATCGCTTGTTATTTTTAAATCTCAGCAGATTCAAATGGAATGTTGGAGGAAAAACGAGAGGAATTTCTGACTGCCGGGTATGTATTTTTTGAACTGAATGAACGTACCCGTGAGTCACACGAAGTTTGTACAATTTGGGCAAAACCAAAATATTTTAAAACCTAGCTTGGTGTTTCCGGCCAAAGCTCGAAATGCTGAAATACTCTTGGGAGGTAGCCTGCAAACAGGCTATTCGTATAGGTTATTCCGAGATTTGCTTTCGAATGGCGCGCTCGGCGTCCGCCCCTAGCTTTTGACCGCACGCCATTCGAAAGCCGCAAATCTCGGAATACGGAGAGCCTGCTTGCAGGCTGCTCGGGAGATTTCAATGATCATTTCAGTGGATATTGAATGCATTTTGATTATTCATGAATTTTTGAGTGCCGGGTATCTAGTTTTTTGAACAACCGTGCCCGTGAGTATGCCGAAGCCAAGAGGATTCGTCCACAACAAAAGCGAAACATTATTTAGAATTGCTTTGTATTTCTCAGGAACAAATATCGAATACTCTCACAGGGTTTCAAATTTCAATTTTTTGTAGAAATTATTCACTGAGAGTTGACACCGGAGTACGAATTTTCTCTAAGTGTCGAAACATCGAGATTTTATAGTATGCCCAAGCTCGAAAATTTCCTCAACCACAAAGCCAAAATTATAATTGAAATCGCTTGATGTTTCTAGACAAAGATCTACAGTTTAGAGAAGGATTGGATGAGTTTTTCCGTGGAAATTCTAGAATAATTTCAGACTGCCGGGTATGTATTCTTTAGAAAACACTTCCCGGCTGCCGGGTATCTAGACACTATCATACCTCATATAAGCACATCAAGTCACATCGTCGATGAACTCACTATTACTTCACGAGTAGCGGTCAAGATATTTTTATAAACTGAATTCATCGAAGGTTTTACGTTGTTTCATGCAACAACACTTATAACATACATTAAAATATTCATGAATACACCGGGTCGTACTTCTATGAATCGTATCACGCGACGTCGGCATTGTGTTGAATTATTGTTTATACGTGCACAGCTATTGTTTTGCTCATTAAACCTTATGTTTCTGACGTTCTCGTTACCGTCGTCGTCGTGGTTTGCTTTAAGCTCCCTAATTTCAACGTTGTCTAACCCGTTTCAAAGTCGAGTTTTCCACTTGACCGCAGGACACTTGTCTAAGTGCGTTGTAACTTCATCATTTCTGCAATGTTTGTACCTTATTGAAAAGAACAATTAGGCCCGGTTCAGACGCCGAACTTTTCATGAGCCGAACTTAATTCGAATTTGGACCGACTTAAATTAACAAACTGAGTACGCCTGTTGATCAGACGTCGAACTTAATTCGCCGAACTTAATTCAGTTTGAACCAAAACAAATCGAAATGTCTGCAGTTTTCAGGCCAAGTGTAAAATACGTTATAATAATTTATGCATTAGGTTCGGCACATGACTTCGACTTTGCCCATCATATCGAACTGAAAGTTTGACCGAGCAGAGATACATTGCCGGCAAAACTTTTGATAGTGTTGACGGACAATACTCCTCGAATTCTCAATATCCTACTGGATTGGGTGACGAACGAAAGCAACCTTGCCTCTAAGGGTTGTCATGTTTATACCGGCCAGTAAAAGCGTTATAAATTTCTCTCGGTAATGTTTGCAACAGACGAGAACTAAAAATCCGTCATGCTGTATTAATAAAACCCTTATTATACCACAAATTATTTGCTCGTTGGCGCTCTATCGATAGGAATACCTAGTAATAATTTATGCATTAGGTTCGGCACATGAAAGGTTCGGCGTCTGAATCAAAGCCGTTCCAAAGGCAAAATTCCCGGCTGAGCCGTTCCAAATATTTCAAATAGCCGTTCTTAACTGATTCAGACGCCGAATTTTTCATGTACTTAATTCAAGGTATATTAGGTACGGCTCATGAAAAGTTCGGCGTCTGAATTAGGCGTTAGACCGTTTCCGCAATTGATTCTAAATCGTTTGCAACGTTTGTATTTTTGGCGGTGACGGCGGCCATAAATAACGAATTGTCAGCAGAGCCTTTTACCAAGACGTTTAAGAACTTTGGATCGACTGCACATTAGACTTGCCACAAGTCGACTGCAAAAGAGAGCGAGCAAGCGAAACTCCGCGGCGGAAAGCGAGTGACGAAGTCCACCATATGAGTCCCCCGACGATAGATGTCAAGTCGCGAATTATCTAATCTCGTCGAAAGGTATGTAATCTAGCAGAATCTAGCGAAAACGGGTTTTACATCTGTTTCGTGAGTTATTTAAAGGTATACTCTAAAGCTTGAGCTAACCATAACTTCCCATTGCCTTACGTTAACTCTCACTTTGCCTGACACAAACCTCCTAACTAGATAGATGTCCAAAGCCTGTGAAAGAGAATAGATTCTCCTCGGACACTGAGCCAGTTCTTTTTGGTCCTGCCTGTTCACGGGCAGGGTGTTAAGCTGTAACCTGCGTCAGGCGCTTGCTCGCAGGTAGTCGGGCAGTCGCTATTGCGGCGTGTACAGCACAGCCTCACCAAGACGAAAGTGATTTTAACTAAACTTGGACATTCTTTTGTCATACTGCTCTCTTACTCTGTGATACAGCGACGCAGACTATCTCTGACTCAGGCTAACTCAAACAGAGAAATCTTCAAAACGTGTTGTTGGTCAGCTTGTCTAGCCAGGTTGTCTCTATTGCGTTATTATGACGAACAAACGACAAACGCCGGTCGTTTCTTTGTGCGGTTGGCACTCGACAACATACGTCGAAGGGCCCTATCAACTTCGGCTTGTTTTCCCAAT